>JAHBCN010006892.1:0-46330 GCA_019359885.1 Listronotus oregonensis
AAATTGTCAGCCCATATATTACATTTCTATTAAATAATCGGCATACGATCTACAAATGTATTTTTTTATAGGACATTAAATCAAAAACAACGTCTTCAACTTCTTGTGGATTTAAATGAAACCAAAGGATTCAAACCATTTACCTTTTTAGCCCAAATTTTTATAATTTTTCTAATCCTAAGGATTTAATTTTCCTAAACCATGCTTGGTGTAGTAAACGACAACCTTTAATATTTACATTTGGCCAAACGCTGTCGATAACATGTATACAATTTCAAAGTCTAAAATATTTTAATGGTTCAAAATATAATTCATATCTGTCGAAATATTAGTCTTAACAACAAAAAAAGTTTTTAAAGTTTCATTTTTTGTTAGGTAGCAAACAATAAAGAAGTGGCATTAATAACCGTTTTGTAATCCTGTTGAAATAATTGAAAAAATATTTAGTACAATCGAAAATGTCCCATCCATGTACAAAGTTGACATTTTAATAAAGTTTTTTTATTGGATTCACACGAGAAGACAATAATGTTATTCTCGGGGCAATTTAAAATAAAATGATTCACCTTTAAAAGTAGCAGGACTGTATGCTTGGACAACTCTATGTCTTCCCTCCATATTTTCGGCGCGCGGATGGTAAATCTTGCGACCAATTTAAAATTTTTTTCGTATGTTATTTTTTTTTCAGAATGTTAAAGCTTCTGGAAATTTGTAGAAAGATGTTTTCTAATTACTTTAGAAGATTTCTTGATGTTTCTTCGGCTTTGCGTTTAAAGCGTTTAAAATAATTTTGGAATTAATTTCCTGATGTCAGCTTCATGATTATTTTAAGTCGTTCTTGAAATAGTTAAGTAAAAGGGGCCAATAGTAAAAACTTTAGGGGGGTTTTCAAATTCTTTTTACCCCTCAATAAACCACCGCTCTTAACACTTTAGTTTTTGGAAAATGATTTTTTCCCCCACGACAACAAATGATCCACGTTCATTTTTTTAGAACCGAAAGGTGTTTTAAAAAAAATGGAGACTGGACATAGCACAAATTTAAATATTATAAAAATATATTGTATTAGCCTTAAGATGAAAGGAAACTAAACTAAAACAATATTTCTAACTACCCCCAAATATGAAATATTTTAAACCCATATTTTCTACCTTCATTACCTGTAATTGACCCTATTACAAAAACTAACCAAATTTTTGGCGGCCCCAATATTCCTGGTTCCCGGTTGTTCTCTTAACAGGTATAAATGGATTTATCCAATTTTCCCGCCGCTCAAGGGAGGTTCTAAAAGAATTTGAAAATGATCCCTGTCTCGCTGCTCACCCTTTTTTTTCGTTGCCTTCCGCCGACCCTGGACCCCAAGAAGTTATCTTTGGTTTCCTAAGTTATTCTTTTTGGGCATTCCCGTATCAGACGTTACCTTGGGGTTTCTGTGCCCCTGTGGTTGGCTGTCTGTTATTATGCAGATCCGCTTGTTTTAAAGCCCTCCTGTTATTTTCTTTTGCACAGTGCAGTAAAGCATATATTTGCGTTTGAAATACAGAACTGCGTGTTCCTAGTGGAATGGAGAATTGTGAATTTCTCATTTCACTGTACACCCTCCAGTTCCCTCTCTGTTTTGGAACAATCCGTATACCAGATGATTCTCAACCGTCCGGGAGGATCAGGTTGCTGCCACTCCTTCGATCTGGAATTTTACCTCAAAGTTTTGTTGAATGAGTATTGGAGAATCATCTGGTCTGCTCTCTCGTCCAGGATGTTGCCGCCAACCTGTTGATCAGTTGCTTAAACCCTCAAAACAGCGTTATAATTGATATAGAAATATACCAGGTTATAATACATGTTAAGAAGGTAAATCAAAGATAAAATTTACTTTAGTTGACCGATAACAATATATGTCTTATTTATTTTTTACTAATACACTCTACATGGCTATTTTATCTTAAATCATCATTTAACAATGATCTCGAAAATTTTATCTAATTACTTACACTGATGTGATATATCTGTTATGCTGATACGCAAATATTAGGGTTTTTATATAAAGGCAATACTTTTGCTTTTTGGTTTATTAAGTGCAGTAGAATCACAAAACCTAAATTCTATTAATGTTTTATCAACATTTTATTTAGTTCGTCTTTAGACGCTACCACAGAATATCTTCATTGAGAATTTTAGTTGCTGAAATTATTATCAATATAATTAAAGAAGTGATACCATTATAAAACATCGAAACTCCAATGTTAATATTGTATTCTTCGTAGGTATTTTAACATTTTGACAATTTTTTCTTATTGGTTAACCAAAACTACCCATATGCAATGTCTCAAAAGCCCAGGCAGACTAGCGTATATTCTAAAATATTATATCAGAATCAAAATCAAATGCCCAAAAAAGATCAAAAAAAGCTTAGCCACACACATATTATGTTTAGTTAATAGACCCTTGATAGCTGGGTATTCAGACACGCAATCAAACATAATTCCCTAAAGCTTCTGGATCGCCTTGTTGACATATTGAAACAACACCCTAAGTAGTTAGAAAAACTGGTAACAGAAAACTTGAAAACTGTTTAATACCTTTTATTGATAACTTCTTAACATTTTATTGCACGTCACTGAACAAAACAAATTTGTATAATCAAAGAATTTTAAAGTTTATGGAGGTAAATATCCCACAAAAAAGAAAACGTAATAATGTATTTAAAATAAGATACTCATTTAGAATGTGCATCTATATTTGTACATAAAACCTACCTACTGTAGTCCCAAAAAAAAGAACTATTAATTATTTTTAACTAGGCACTGTTGAAAAGTGTAATATATTTTAAAATTAATTATTGTTGGTATAAAATTGTAAGGAAACAAAAAATAACGTTTGTTTTGATTAACGTAACATGTAAAGCTGAAAATTAATATATGCAGCGTGAAATGGTTAGTGTTTGGAAAGGGTTCAATGTCATATTAAGTACTATTTTTGAAAGAGAAGCCAGGGCCGATAATTTTAATTTTTGTGAATATTTGTCATAGAGTTGCCGCGGACGAGACGAGACGAGATAAATGTCTCTCTCTCTCGAAATTTCGAGATAATATATTTCGAGACGAGACGAGACAAGGTCGAGGACGAGACGAGACAAACTTTCGTCTCGTCTCGTTTGTTTCGTTTGTCTCGAGTTGTTTTGGTTTATTTCAATTAAATTAATTTCAATATACGATTTGATAGTAATGTATAGGATAATTTTTATTTTTAGGTACATGTTACACATTTTTAAACTAATTTTATGTCTTTAGGATCAAGATGTTGATAAAAAACATATTGTTTAAATGGAAACACATATTTTATCATCACATATTAATTCCAATGTTTAATTCTAAAAATGTTCATTCTCATTTTTTACCAATTTTTAACTTTTTCCATAATAATTAAGTATACCCAAACTATCCTAAATGGCAATATTCTTATACATACGTAACTTTTTGGTATAAATGTAAAGTAGAATAGAATTTCTAGAATTAAAAAATATAATCCAAAACTGTAAAAATATGAGTAGGTATAGGTATTCTATTTTAAATTAAAAAAAAAAAAAAAATTGTACCCCAACACTTTCTGACGTGCCCTGTCTAATTCAAAATATCGTTAAAATTTAACATACTATTTAACCATATACCTAATACTTACATAAAGCACATAATCTACACATCTTATATTCAAGGCATTAAATTACTTACTCCTCGCCATCGTTGACTCACCCTGTACACTATATACCTACAAACTAATTGCAAAATCTTGCAAGCAATATGTATTTAAGGAGAATGCATTGTTTTCAGGTTTAAATTAAAACTTTTTAAAACATAATAGCGGCAAAAAGTAACGAAAAACATTCAAAGACAACCCTCTGCATAGGCATCAAAAAGTACCGCCGGCCGCCTGTATACTTTGCCGACACACCGTTTTATTCGGGATGGCAATAGTTCTTGCATGTTTTTACTATTTAAAGATCTATAGAGCGGTTGCCTTTTTAAAATGTTTTGACATTTTTCCTTAGTTCATTCTTGTGTTTGAAGCTTGTAAGAAGTAAGAAGATGAATTAATATTTTTTAAAAATGGAACACCCTGTGTAAATGCTTATATTTTTTTTATAACACGCCTTGTAAAGAAAATTTGACGTGATTGAGCTTTTCTTAAAATTGTGTATTTGTCTCGAAAAATTGGTGATTTCAGACTTTACGGACACCCACAATATGCAACTGAAAATAAAATAATGAAGCTAATAATTTGTTTTTTTATTTAAAATTAAAATATAGAACATATACGTGACATAAAAATGTCCACAAAATAGAAAAAAAAAAAATCTAAAAATAATGAAACATAAGTCTAAACTCTATTACAAAACACAGGTAAAATATTTTCTAGAAATTTTAAGTTTATTAACTTAAAATTAAATATTAATTTAACAAACCGTCATTATTATTTAAAAATTTCGTATTGTCAATTTGACAGTAAGTGGAAAAATCACGTTGCCTAGACGACGTGGAATTTCAGCTGTAATTTTTCCATAATACTACTTCCTTATAGGAATATATGTACATGAGTGAAATATTCAAAATAATTAAAAAATTATAAAACCACAGGGTGATATACTTTTTAAAGCAATTAATTTTAGCTTCTTTTTTTAACACCCTGTATTTCTGAAACGATGCATTTGTTGACCTATGTTTATAAAAACTTATTTTTGCAAGATCCAACTGCTGTCGAAGTTTGTAACACTAAATTTTAAACAACCTGTATAATTCTTAAGAACTAGAAATATATTGTTAGTTTTAGTCATTAAAATTTTTCGAGATGTCTCGTCTCGTCTCGTCTCGACCTTGTCTCGAAGGATTTTATCTCGTCTCGTCTCGTCTCGAAATTCGAGACAAAATGCTCTCGAGACGAGACAAAATGGCTTCGAGACGAGACGAGACGTCTCGTATCTCGTGTCTTGCGGCAACCCTAATTTGCAATAAATAAAATGAAAAAGGATGCACACATTGACGTGATATACTCGTTCACCGACCGAGAGTGTCCTAACGCTTTTACTGGACAAACTTAAAGCAGTTGGTATCTGTGGTGTAGTTGTTAACTAGATTAGATCATATTTGACAGAGAGACTATAATCAGTTAAGCTCAATGGTGTTCTATCTTGTAAAATTAATGTATCAACTGGGGTTCTCTAAGGATCACACTTGAGGTCAAGGTTGTTCTTATTCTCGTTTATTGGCGTTCTAAGGGTCTTGTCTGGATACAAACACCAGGACAACGACAGGCAAAGCAACTCATTAAGAGCAGCTCGGCCAAGTTTACCTCGGACCTACTGAGCCACAGTAGTAAAGTCGTAAGGATAACGGTAGGTCAACTAACAGGACATTGCAAATTCAACAAACACGTGAAAATAATAAGCCTGGTGGAGGATAGCCTGTATAGGTTCTGCCAGGAGGCTGAAGAAACAGCCGTACATGTGTCGTGCCACTGTGAAGCACTATGTAGGCTCGGTGAGGAAAAGCCAAAACCGGCAAGATATATGAAGTGGCCATGGTCAAGACTCTGGAGTATAGTTAAGAAGACGGGCCTGGTCAAGGTACTCTAAAGAACGATAGTAGAAACAACAATAAATTTGGTAAGGTTGCAGTGGTGAAGGTCATTTTTGTCATCTCCGCTCAAATAATCTAATCTAAAGGGTCTTGAAACATTTTAAGTGTCTTTTTTAGGAAAACAACTTAAAATTTTACTTTGTCGTCTACTACCCTACTAATTGCAAGCTTATACAAAATGATTTAAATATACTAAAAGACAGATGTACTAACACTTTAAACCAAGAAAAGATGCAAAACAAATAATTTTTACCGTTTTAAAAATAGAATAAATATTACATATAAATTCATACAACCCCCTTAACACGAAGAAAAATGATTAGTAATATTTGTTATCAGTAAAAACTCCAACCAATTCTGCATAAGTTTGTTTAGGGACTTTTTGCCATATTGCCAATAATAAGGTTGGGGAAAGATGATAAATAATGACTCTTTCAAATAGCTCTATCTCCCACATCTTTTATCGAAAGTGCTTCAATTATCCACTAGAATTATTTTTTATAAAAGATATGGAAGATAGAGCTATTTGAAAGTTTCATAATTTATCATCTTCCCCCACCCTTATTATTAGAAATACGACAAGAAAACCTTAACCAAACTGATGCAGAATTGTTTAGAGTTTCTGCAGATTTTATCAAAATTGTACCTAATACCCACTAATTTTAGAGAAAAAATAGGTTTTTTTAATTTACTGTTGCGGTTGTGCCATCTCGATGCAGTTTTAGAAACTCAAAAATAATTTCCAGCATTTTTTCTTGACCACTTTTCCCAATTTTTTTTCCAACGCGGTGCGATAAATATTTTTCGAGATACAGACGGCGTCCTTACTTATTTGGACACCCGGTACTTCTGTTGTTTACAATATATCAATTCATTTGTTTTGTTATCTGTCGTCATCCTTGGCCAAGCGGGATTTAACATAGAAGTTCTGTTTGGCTTTCACTGCTTACTAGACCTAACTAAAACCTCCATTGCATAAAAAATGAAAATTTAAAGTCGAATTGTTACAAAAGTGCTTATCCAAAGATAGATATGTTATATATTTTTAAAAGGGGAAAAACACCAAGATATTATATTCTCAATAAAATAGAGGGTGTTTCTTAAAAAAAAAAAAAAAAACGTTATTTCCGATTTTTCTCTTTTTGGATCGTCAGTTGTTTTTCTATATGACATATCTAAAATTATTATAAAATGTCCTAGAACATATGTATAACCAATTTTTTGTATTCCTTAAATTATACCAAATTATAGGAAAAAACCCTTTACAGTTAGGAAATAGTATATTTCATTACCAGTACGGAAATGACGATTTTTCCGTGAGCGCGTGACAAATTCTCGTGTGAGGCGCGAGCCGAGCCAGAGCGAAGTGTTCGTGTATGTTTTGGTTCTCTTGATTGACTGTTACAGATTTTGTAGTTTTCAAGTTACAAGGCCTAAACAACTTTTGGGATACTTCAATTTTTCTTTGTATGGACTCCTATATATATATATCCTTCTGCTACATTGGAAGAAAGCCATCCTCCGTGTCTTTTCAAAGTGAGCAAATCACCGGCGCTTTCTACCATCATGGTAGTCGGTAGCAAATCATCTCTGCGGCATGCGCCGAAGATGCCAAAGACTAAAATTACTTTTGCAAGTAGATATTGTCCATCTGAAGCTTCACATAAAAATTTTTTTGATGTCAGAACTTTGGATTTCTTTGGTACATATCCTACAGCTTGTCGTTTCAAAAAAGCGATATTTTTTGGATATTGGTTGTTAGTATTTTCTTTTATTGCCAAACAACTCTTTAACATGGAGAATCGACTCCATAAGGTGGATGACTTCATAGATTTGGCTTTTTCAGAAAAATAAACTAAGAGAATATCGTCACTCACAATTTTGATTCCTTTTTGAGTCCGCCATTCGGTAAAAATTTGATATTCATGTTCATAACTCAACCTGGATTTCACTGGTAATAAATCTGCACTCACTTCTGCCGCTTGTTGTAATATAATATCGGGAATATTCGGATTTCCTTCCAAATCTGAATTCATTTTTTAAAAATGGCATAAATTTTACTGACATAAAATAAAATATGTCATTAATAAATAAATCGTTGTTATGAACAGTTTCCATGGATGGATTTTTGTATAAGCGCACGGAAAGAGGGATCGCGAAAAATTCCGTGCGCTGTTTTAAAAATGTCATATTTACTGTATTTTATACACAGTTGAAAATGTAGTATTTTCAAGTAAGTATAATAAAAATAATATCATTTTACTCAGAATTGCTAATCGATTTTTATTTTTGTCAGGTACTAGGACAAAGCCATTTTTTTATAATAATATATTTTACTTAAAACCCACGTTATATCTTCGATCACGACATTTGGTTCCCTCTTCACGACTAAGTCCGCTATTCATTTATCACAACTCCGAGTTTGGTTCTGCATTCGGTAAGCTGAAATCTGATGACAGCTTTTACCTAGTCGAACCCCTCAATTATAATAACAAATCGACGAGAAACAATGCACGGGTGTCTTCAGCCGGGTTAAGTAGAGAACCCACCATGCGGAATCGCTTATAGCATTCAATGTAAATTGATATTTCATTAAAAATCGGTAACGCCTATTTCTATCCCACGCGTTCGCGTTTGATACCTTCTAATTGGATGTCTAATATGGTTCGAAATCTGATGATATAATACTGTGGTTCTAAAAGTTACACGGGTTATGTAACATACGTATACGGTTAACCTGTTACTAGAAAAGATCACTTTTATATTCTTAGATGTTTTTCAAACCGATGAGACGTAGGGAGCGGAAAATTGGTCTTCATATGTTCTACACTTTAACTGTCTGGAGGGAAAAGGACGACCTCTGCAGGCAGTGGGATTTACAGTCCTGGTATTTTAGGGATACTCTAGGGTTGAAGGATAAAATAGGAAATCTTTTTTTTTTTGCTGATTGACTTTAATGTGTAATATTTAGGAACTGCTGGGGAAGAAACTATTTTGACTTCTTCTCTACCAAATACGTCCTCTAAAGAACAGGCAATTCAAGAATTTCTCCATAAAAATGACTTGTACTTTGAAAAAACGTATACAAAGAAAAAATTATTGGAGGTACTTTATACTAAAAAATGGGAAAAGCAGTATGTTATCGACAGCATAGCCCAAAAACATGGCCATATCATATTAAGGTTACCACCTTATTTTTGCATTCTTAATCCTATTGAACTTATATGGGCTCAATTAAAAATGAGAATCCGTAGAAAAAGTGTGTTTCCAAAATTTGATACCAAGGTAGTAGAACTTATTATGGAAGAAATTGTGAATATTAAGAAAGAAGACTGAACAAATGCAATAGAAACAGTAATTAATTTTGAAAAAGAATATAGAAAACTAGAACTTTTGAACCGAGGTGAAATATTCGTAATTAATTTAGCCGAGGAATCAGAAGATGAAACAGAGGTTTCTTCAGATGAAAGCTTTGAGGTACCTCTCTAGGTATGTTTACATTTTTGATAATAGCTGTTTGTGTATTAAGAGCGCAAAGTAATACATTGTCGCTCTGAGCGAGATGTTTGGCTATCTCGCGAGAGCGACAATGTCACTTTGCGCTCGAATTACACAAAATATTTTTTCTACAACCGCAGATTTTATAAAATAATTAGTAAAAATTAATGATTATTGATATAACCACAAATACAAAACAATAAAAAAAAAACTCTTTAGTACCCTTTTAATTAGTTATTTACATATTATTATATTACGTTATGATTTAAATTTCGGTGTAACAATATCTAAATGTTCTTGGAATTCTTCTAATACTTGTTCCATTTTTAGGGGTGAAAAACCAGGCGAATAACTACTCGGTATTAAATGTCTGTGTTTGATAACATATATGTAATATTTTGAAATGATTTTATTGGTTCTTTTTTTGGGAATATTGTAATATTTGGTCGAAATTTATAGTAGACTCTTCTGAATGCTGTTGAACAAACCATTTTTCGAAAGATGTTGGTCGCAGTTCTCAATTAGCGCAGTTAAGTATATTAAGCTGGAATGCCATATTTGGACATGGCTAAATTCTTTACAATTTCATATTTTATACTTTTTAAAACTCTCCATTATCAGATAATTATTACAATCAATTTATTAAACACCAATAGCTGTTTAAAAAACTTTTTGATACGTCAAATAATCATTTGTTTATTTTTCTTGACAGTAGCGGCAAGCATGGCCTCCTATCATATCTAAACATAATACTCGCCTGTGTTATGTGAATGCTATAAATACAATCAGTTTGAATCAGAAAAAAATAGATTTCTACCATCTTAAGTAGTACAAAATTAATAAAAAATAAAAGAAGGATATCGACAAACCAATTTTTAAACTGTTTTTCGTAACTAAAGTTGGTAGTTTTGTATTTTATTTAAAGCGATAATTTGGACATCAATGTAATTTATAGATAATGCGAATTGTTTACTAAACATACATTTCTACTATCTTTAGTATAATGAAAGGTTTAGAAAATTAGAGACTGTAATCATAACAACTATTTTTTAATTACTTTCTATAACTAAAGTTTGTAATTTGCTTTATTTATCACTTGATTTGTCGTAATATACATAGTTATATGACATAGAATATAAAATTCAATTATTTATAAAAAAGTACATTTCTACCACTTTTAGTGGAAGAAAACTCCATCAGAACGATGTAGGGACTTTCCGAATATAAACTTTTATTATTCTGTATAACTAAAGTTGGTAATTTGCATTTTACCACTATTAAACATTCAACGGAACATGCAAAGGTGAAGTAGTTAATAAAAACAGATTTAATAAAACCGTTTCTACTATACCAATTTATTTTATTGTAATAATTATTGTAATATGTATATACATTTAGATCTTTATATAATTATTACCTAAATCTATATAAGATCTAGTCATTTTTCTTATTATTTACAATATTAAAGGTAAAGGTGCAATTCGCACAATTTTTAATGACAATTTCAGATGAAGTTTCTACCGTTTAACGCCTACTGTGGTGTCAAATTTGACGTTTTTCTATTACGGTTTCCTTGATAACTCAGCGAGCGAGTTTTTGAAGCGCAAACATGATACTTTTCGCGCGGTTGTAGAAAAATATATTTTTAACTAGATTTTAATATTTATTTTCCGAATACTCTATAAAAATAAATAAATTAGGTGAATCCGAGCCTGGTGGCTTTTTTTATTGAGTTTTTTAAAATGTAAACAATATCACTTATAAGAAAGAGATTCGGGAAAGCTAACATAATTGTGTCTTTGAGGTTTTAAATTGAAAAGATTAGAAAAAAAACTGTCGATTAAGCTAAAAGACCACAGAAAGTAAGGTTTTAGGGGCGCATCATACATAAGTGTAAGTTATGCCAAGACTTATGATATGGGATTGGTCAAGGAGCTTAAGGAATTGTGTCCATTTACTTAATAAATTAAATATCAGCTGCCAATCGATTTTATCGAAATCCATACAGTCGGTTATAAAAAAGTTTTTGTTTTTTTAAATAATTTAAAAATAGTTAATTATTGATTTTTTTCATTACCTGGCTAACAACTTAGTAAAGACATATATATTTATAATTAAACGGGAGAGTTTTAAATCCTTTCTTGGAAATAGTTTGTACAAGGGTGTCCTTCTAGCTGTCCAAAAAACTTCCTTAATATAAAAGTTCAAAAGATACGCGCATGAATAGGTGTGAATTCGGGAAAACACTTGTCTTCTTGGCACTGAAAGAAGTAAGAATCCGGTTCTTGCTTCACTCTCAATATACTTTTGAGAATTTTTGGGAAACAGAAACCACTATAAAAAATTGTTAAATTAAACAGTGGAATTTATAGCAAACTTTTTGGCAAAAAATTTAGCTTTTCTTTTAAACCTAGAAATAATTTTGTGTTCCAGTTTCGGCTCTATCGTAAAAACCGGTAAAAATATTTATTTTCAACCATATATAACATGACTGACTCTTTAAATTTTAAAAAATGTCACATATTTATCTTCTCATTGCTCGTCCCCATTTCTGATCCCCATATTTCCCGTCTATTTTTCGAGTCAAATTATGAATTATTATCTTCATTATGTCATGTTACTGTTTTTGCTGGGAACCGTGAATAAAATGTATTTCATGTTATCTTTTTTATAAACCCTACCAGATCTCCTCATAACCCAAAGTCACCTACTTTATGTTTCCATAAAATGTTTCCCATAAAATGGCTATTACGTCGATTAAAATTCTCTCGATGCTTTATTGTTTTCCTGCACGACCGTACAAATTTCTGTAATTTATTTAACGTTTTTGATATAGCAAAGGCCGGTTTACGATAGAGAGTCCCAATACGAATTTCTTACTTTGCATATTTTTTGTCACAAGTAATATTTTTTTAACAGCTGCAAAAATTATACACTAATAATTGGATCATATTGGTTCTCACGATTAATATCTTGAAAATGGGGCAGGCGTTTTACTAACTTAACTTAAGTTTTGCGCAGTGCATTGTTTTTAATAAATTGGTGTTCTTTTTATTTTCGTACTCTGCTAAATTTGTCTTCGGTTATGTAGAAAATATCTTAAAACATATTATGGAATAAATTTCTCTCTAATATCATTTTCTTAGATTATAAACTTAAAATTAATATTTACTAATTTATTAGTGATACTTCTGTTTATTTTGTGATATTAATATACATATTGTTTTATGTTAGAGCCTTTAAAAAGGTACATGCATTTTTAAACGCTTAAAGTTTTAATTAAGCCCTGAACCATATCCCAAAAAAATAAGAATCTTTGTATCTTACTAGTCGGGTAAACTTCTAGCCATTTGCTAAATTTACCATTGCTACCAAGATATAGCGCATCCCCGATTGACTGACTCGATATGGTCCTGCTATGTCTACGAAAAAACTATCAAAATGTGCCTCCGCGTTGTATTGATTCTCCTTGCCATGGTTTCGTGTTTTAGGTCCTTGCTTTAAAAGCAGTCCTTACATATCTGCAGCAGTCTATTATATCTGCATAATTTCCTAGCCACTTGAACCTTTCTTGAACCTTTTCAAGAATCCTTATAACCCTAAAATGGCCGCATTCTACCCCATAAAGCAAAGCATGCAATACTTGTGGAATTTTCTGCGTCAGTATTATTTAAGCTAATGGTAATTTTAGGACCTGCTAAAAGGATATTTGCTGTGTATTACGCCTATCTTAAATTTTAAAGTTAAAGACCTGCCTGAGAACATAGATTTTAGAATAAAGTGCACAAGGGCCTTAAAACAATACAGACCCGTTTTAATAATAGGCTATATGGATCACCGTTCTGACAGTTCGGCTATTACGACATTAAGGGAAAAAATAGACATAAAGGTGGGGTTAGACAGAGGGTACTCATGCTCTAACTAACGCTTAGCACACAGTGGTAAGCACGGTAAAATGAATACAAGATGGTTCATAGGCGTTTTAAAACTAATTCGGTTTGCGCATGACGTCACTGAGAGAGTTGTTAACTTTGAATGCGATAAACACCATGATTGGACACCCAAGTTATATAGACCAATTAGTCTATCCTTGTTCCTGCTTATGACGCTCGAGAAAAAAGTGGATGAATACTTCCAAAAAAACGTACAAAATTCTGTGGATCTGGCATTGGACGATCGTAACAGACTTGTTGTTAAGTCGTTTGACGACATGGAGGTAGCGTTGGCAATCTTTCTGGATGTGAAAGGCCTGCTTATTCCCGATACGGTTTGTAACTGGATTGATGCCAGCCTAATTGGTGGGGTCATAAAATCCACCCTGGACACAGTAACAATGAAGGCAAAAGCGGGGAGGGCTGTCCACAAAGAGGCGTACTATCGCTCTTATATAGTCTTGGTAGACAAACTTCTAAATAAAATGACTGGTGAAGGGTACTATTGCCTGGTTTGTGCGGATGACCCGGTCATAGTTGTCAATGTCAGTCATTTAGGGTACATCTCAGGCAAAATGCCTTAGACATCGTAAATAAATGGTGCAAACAGAAGAAAATTTCAGTCAACCCCCATAAAACAGTAACTATCCTTTTCACCAAAAGAGAACCATGGAGGCGTGGCCAAGCTCATAACTCATATTGTTAAGCATCCACAGAGAGACATATTATTAATAATGAAATATTTGAACTAGTAGAAAAACACACGAAAATTAAACTTTGCTTGATAATAACTTTTTAATTTTCTAGTTAATAAAAACATCTTTTAGAGTATATATTGCTTTGATGTTTTTATATCCTCTCCCATGAAACAACTTTGGCTATGCCATGGAAAGAAAACTAAAAGAATTAAGACCACTCAGACTCAATGAAGTGGTAATCCCTTTTTCAAACGAGGTCAAATACTGAATAGTCATTTTTGACCAAAAAATGGCCCGGGGTCCACTTGTAACCAAAGTCACTTAAAAAGCCAATATAACCCCCGGTAGATGCCTAATACCATGCGGGAAAAAAACAACTTGGTCTGAAGATAAACTATGGTTTTACAAAATTTTAGCTTGGCCAATGTTACCATAACGTACAATTCCTGGGGCGCAAAGACTCTACAAACAACAGCAATCAGACAAGTACGGAGTAAACAAATACTTGCTTTGCTGTATTACGGGAGCCATATAAACGACCCCTACTGCATCCTTAAAAGTGTTGCTTAATCTACCGCCACTATACATATTCATCCAGGATGAACTGAAAGCGGTGCAGCACCGTCTCAATCAACGCCCATCCAATTCCATCATAAGACAAAAACGGGCCATACAGTGAAAGCTTAAGGAGGACCAAGAATTCAGATAACTTTCTAAGATGCTTTCCGAAAAAGAAAGTGTGACGACATAAAATGAATTTTTAATGGTACACCCTGTATTTTTCATTTTAGTTCTTTTTTGTAGTCTTTCGTACTTCCCAACTTAGATCTGTTTGATCCGAGCTTCATATTGTGAACTTTAATACCAGAAGTCTTTGACATTAAGAAGCTTTTTCTTATTTTATATTATCTGCGCCAGAAGAAAGTCCTTACCAAATTGGTATAGGTGTTATGGATGCCTGACGCACCATGCATTTATCGCCATGCTGCTTTGTCACGTAAAAATGTATTGTTACTATTCAAAAGTTAGAACTCGTCTATAAAAAAACAAACTATACTAACTATACAAAAAACGATGTAACACTAACACAACTAATTTCTTATTTAAAAAATGGTTGGCTCAATAAAATTTAAAAAAAGGAAAAATTGATACACTTCTATTTCAGTATAACAAATTAAAAAATAAGCTATCTTTTCTCCATGGAATTTTGTACAAAGATCATTCTTGTACCAAATAAACTTTAACTAGACACATCTACACTATTTACATAAAGCAATAGAACAAACTAAAATACTGGCCTAATATGGCATAAGATATTAAAAACTTTTTATGTCGCTGTCAAAAAACTTGTCAAAATTTTAAAAAATCCTTTACAAAAGAGTCCAAGTTACCTTATGATATCCCAGATTTACCTTGAAACAAACCTCATGCGGATTAACTTACCTTAGATTATGAAAACTATCTAATTGTTGTTAATAAGCTTTGTGTTATTTGGGTTATATACAGGCTAAATCTAAAATTACCATAACAAAATTCTTTTTTTTTTTTCCAATATGGGATACCCAACATTTTAGTAACTAATGAAGAGCCTTAATTTAATTATTTACTTTTTAATAATTTTTTAAAAAGCCTGGAACTTTGTTCACATAATGCAGAAAGAATAATTCAAACCATTAAAAATATTTTTTAAAAATGACTATAAGACAACAAAGACAATATTTTTCGATTTTGCAATATTTAAATACGCCATTTAGTGAACAGGGCTCTTCATCTGAAATTTCACATTCCAGAAGAGTAAGATATTGCGTTATTGTTAATAAGTCATTTTGTAAACCGAAACGTATTAATCTTAAATAGGTAAAAAAGATTTTGGTACTATTATTAGAAATAGAAAATATATAAGTTAATTTGTGAAATATTAAAATAATAGTTATTGTAAATCTCATAAAATCTCACAAACTCCTCCAACATTACTAAATATGGTGGAATTGTCAAACAGTCTAACCTATTTTCGTATTAAAATCAAACATAAGTATTTTATTATGTTAACTTCTGCTAAAGTTTGATGAAGGTAGAAGTTTTAGCGTAGTTAAAAATAAATGTATCTTATGAATATGTAATTAACAACACCAATTAATAGAGTAGCAGACGCTCTTACTACCTCTTTATTAACTTAAATATTTTATTTGGAATATGGTTTTATGTAGTTTATTTTGTAAAAGGGCAAAGAGGTAATGTTATTAGAATTAATTTAATAACATTTCCATTTGGTTTACTTATATCTTTTAGTTAATAAACGAGTTTTTATAAAAGCTCTTATCATAAATATGAACATTCTTGGTACCTCTTTATTGACAATTTAAAAAAAAATAAATTAAGTGATTTATGCACAACTAAAACGGAAAGTTTTATTTATTACAAATATCATATAAAGGTTTTGCTAAAAAAATGGGTTTAAAGGATTAAAGCTATATAGTTAAAGTACAATGAACTATTAGTTTTTTAAGAAAGCTTAGGGAGACAAAGAAAAAAAATAAGCTGAAATTTCAAGTTAGTAAGTTGAAATTTTAACTTATTTTTTACTTGGCTTTCTGGGCTTTCGTACTTTTTGATTTTAAGCAGTTTAAAATAAGCAAATCACGTTTTGTACTGCAATGACATATTTAATAACACTTTTACCTCTTGAAATTTGTCCTATGGATTATGTAAAAAAAGTTAACACTTTTTTATTTGGTTTAAATTTCGAGTTGTTAAAGCGACTAAAATTTATTAGGCTGACCCATTAAGTGTGTTGATGGACTTGGTAATTAGGTTTGCAGCTGTTAATTTCCTTAAATAAAATAGATTTGGCAACATTTATATACATCCGCCCTTTAAACGCCGTTTCAATTCTCTACCAAAAAATCTTTAGTCAGTGCGCAGTTACAGTGTCAAACCAGTTTTGGCAACTATTTATATTAGAAAAACAATTATTGTTCTGTCTAGTTTATATTTTTGTTAAACAAATCTAACGTAAGTAAATGCGTCTATATTCTTTTATGACTTTAAAACAGCCTTATCAATAACAAAAAAAAGTAATTTTTTAAAAAAGTTTTCGTATACTACTAAAATAACGGCAATCCCTCTGCAGTATATCTCTACTCTGTCAGGCCCTTAAGTTTTTTTTAATTCCCGAATTTTATTCTGGTACATGACCGTTGTAAATTTTTGACAAAATATTTGACAATGGCTGATACCGGCCCGTCATTTTACGTGGAATGGGCGGTTTTTATGGCGATTTTAATGCACCTTACAAGCTCTGTTTAGTCAGTTTTTGTTAAACCGTGACGGTACTTCGACCATGAATTACCTAGATAACAAATGAATATTTTTTGGCTATAAATCTTTAATAAATTCGTCGAGAGGCTTTACTTAAAAAAATTACCTATAAACAACGGATATGTTCCTATTTTTTAAGCTGCCTAATTTAAAACTATTTTTGTGGTTTGCTAAATCACAAGTTTATTGTCTGCTAATATGTTCTTATATTGACGGACCAATTAAAATACGGCTAATAACGGAACTGCCAATGAGCTGTCTCAAAATATTGTAAAGAAGCCTATTAATTTATTTTTGGTAAGAGACACATCGGCCTGTTAAATAAAACCGCAATTTTATAAATAAAAATGTAAGTTAAAGCTTTTGCTAACAATTGTATTATGAGCATGAGCCTCAACTCACATTTTCTTAACGTGTTAGGAATAAAACTTAGGTTTTCTTTAGTACCCTTATTACATACTTTTAAATTTTTGCACTTAATTAGTATAAGGTACACCATTTCCGAAAAAAAAAGGTTCATAAAATATCCGGTTTCGTGAATTTACGTGAACAGTAGTAACACAACGCACAAAGGGAACCTAATAGGCAAGATTTTAAATCAGTTTTCCGATTTAAAAAAGTAAATGTAAATTGAATAGCAACTTATTTTCTGGAAAAATCATAAAACAAGGGTAGCCCATTTCCTAAGTCATAAAATGAAGGTTTCAATATGATATACAGTGTGTATCAGCGAAATGGAATAAATTCAATAATATATAAATGGTGGCCCTCTCGAAAAAATGCTCGAACATGTCAATTGGTGTTTTTAGTTGCACATTTTTTTCAAATGAAAATATTTAAACAGGGTATGTCATGTAACGGTACATGTACAATATCCTATATCTATCTTTAATTGTTTCGAAGGTACTAAGCGTTTTAGGATTTATTGCAATTATTGCTTTTGCATGATTGCCACTTTTTTAAGGGTTACTTTTCTTGCATATACCTACTAGAGGCAGCCTTTCCGCTTGGCTGTGCGGACAAGCGTGCGAGAGAGAAAAAATAATAGATGTATAACATTTTTTTCTCGCTTCGCGTGCAGATTAGTTTGCGGGAGGAGAGAGTCAGAAGGAGAAAAAAGGGAGAGAAAAGAAAGGGGAGAGAGCAGAGGAGATAGGAGAGAGAAATACAAGGGAGATGAGAGAGAAAGAGACAGAGGGAGATATGAGAGGAGAGAAAATGACAGAGGGGAGAGATAGAGAGAGAAAGAGAAAGAGACAGAGGGGAGAGATAGAGAGAGGGAGAGAAAGAGACAGAGGGGAGAGATAGAAAGAGAAGAGGGAGAGAGAGAGAGAGGCAGAGGGGGAGAGATAGAGAGAGAAGAAGAGAGCAGGGGGAGAGAATAGAGAGAGAGAGAAGGAGAGAGTAGAGAGAGAGAGCAGAGAAGAGAGAGAAAGAGACAGAGGGGAGAGATAGAGAGAGAGAGAGAGAGACAGAGGGGAGAGATAGAGAGAGAGAGACAGAGGGGAGAGATAGAGAGAGAGAGAGAGAGAGAGAGAGAGAGAGACAGAGAGAGAGAGACAGAGGGGAGGGAGAGAGAGAGAGAGAGATAGAGAGAGATAGAGATAGAGAGAGAGAGAGATAGAGAGAGAGAGAGAGAGAGAGAGAGAGAGATAGAGATAGAGAGAGAGAGAGAGAGAGATAGAGAGAGAGATAGAGATAGAGATAGAGATAGAGATAGAGATAGAGATAGAGATAGAGAGAGGGAGAGGGAGAGAGAGAGAGAGAGAGAGAGAGAGAGAGAGAGAGGGAGAGAGAGGGAGGGAGGGAGTGGGAATCGTTATACACCTATTCTTCTTGAACACGCCCCCATTTATTTATAATCAAATTCATTCCATTTGGCTGATACACACTGATTTATAATCAATCCTGGATTTCAGAAGGGCATGAAAGGAGCTGGGAATTAGTTCACTGTGTCAAAAATATTTTTACATGTTATAAATAAAATAATTGCGAAAGTTGGATCAAATTTTCATGGTTGTAGGCTAAAGGAACAAAGCACAGCAGACGTGATAAGAAAATATCAGTTTCTCAGTGCTACAGTGTAATTAATTAAACACACGTATTTTTTAATTAAAGTATCACGGCGATAGGTGACAACAAGACATCAACAGAAAGGGACTGGCGATTTTAAATGTACAGGCAATACGCAGCAGGCAAATGTTTACTAAAGTAGAAGTGAGTTGGTCAAATCCGTACTTGACGCTAAAATTAGGAAAAACTCTGATATACGTGTCATTATGCAAAAGCTTCCGAGTGCATGATTGCTGGGCATGATGCATATGGATTAGAATCGTGGCTTATGATACGATTTAGAACTTTAAACAATGCATTTTGCAGTTTTGTTCTTGCTTAAGTTAGTAAATGTAACACCTGTCATTATTTGTTATATTTAACTTCATAATATTACTAAATACCTAGGAAATCTTTATTTTAAATGTAATCCAGAACTAGACGACAATAATTTATTATCATAATGGTGAAAACTATGAAGAAGAAAATTGCATCATTTAATTCATCACTTAACTCATCCAAAGACATTTTATTGGCACTTAATTTACACCGCGGATAAATTACTGCTGCTACAAGCATCAAAAACTCACCATAATTTATGGCTGTCTCAGTAAGTTTAAAACTTGCGCACGAGTGTATTTTCACTTTTGTTTAAGCAAATCCTCTCGAGTTCAAGCAAAACATAATTCATCCAAACTGGAGTAAATGTTCATACTTTAACTTTCTGCACAAAGCTTGTGCTTAAAACAATTGTTCAGACCCATAACTAGTTTCTTTCTTTTTATTTATATGGTCCATTGTAACATCTATCTAAAAGTTGTAGCTAAACTTATTTTAGGCTATTTAAAGTGTCATGCCTAGTCGTGTTTTTTTGTTTAAAATAAAACTAAGCAAAATTATATATAAGAAATAAATTTATGTTACGTGACAATGCGATTAAAAGTGTGAACTGACCGCCACCTGGTGAAGAATAACTTTCTTAAGTGGACTCAAAAATATGTTTTCAAGATGGTTTTAAAAATATAAATCTATACATTAAACGAAAAGTGTGTATAATAAATATGTTTTTGATGGAATGGGATAATTCATAAGACCCTCTGCTGTGTTGATAATTTTAATCACTCTAAACTTTTGGCTCTTCGGTTTTCCTTAAATTTCTGTATATCTGTTTTTGTAGGTGGTTACTGTTTAAGCTCTAACTAAATTATGCTGGTTTACTTTAGGGCTCAGTACTGACACCAACTCGAGTCGTGTTTAAATCAGCGATCTTCTAATATTAATTCCATTGCAGTTGTGCTATCAACAGTATTCTTTACTATACTTTCGCAAGAGTTTTTTTAAGGGTTTTATTTTTCGGAATATTTAGCTTCAATTGCCGCAGCTTTGTCGAGTTATTGAAATATATCTTGCTTTTTAGGTGTCCCCATAAGAAAAAGTCTTAAAGAAGTCCTAAATAGGGGCTTCTCTGGGGCCAGGATATGCCTCCTTTGGATATTTAACCTTGATTTAAAGTCTGCTGACTTCAATTCCTGCATTAATTAAATTTTATAAGCATGCAATTTAATATCAAAGTGCAAAATTTGCTGCAACGTAAATCTAGACAAACCTATAGCAAAGGAACCTTTACTAGTCGATATGATTGAATTCTGGGGCTTGTTGAATGGTTGGAAAGGCTATAACTATTTTGTTAGTTATACGCCAACTTCTTCCAGTTCAAATTTTCTTATTGAAAATGCTAGCCAACCTTCGAATAGACTTGGACAAAAGGGGTGGTTGTTTTAATGTTCTCTCACTTGTCTGTTAATACTCATTTGGTTTGTTAAAGAAAACACAGGCATTTGGGTTTCAATTTTCAATTTCAATTTCAATTTATTCATGTTCAAATACAATAGTACTTACATACCTCATAAAGAGAACTTAATAAAATCTAAAAAACAAATTTTTTATTACTTACTAAGACTACCTTAGAAGTAAGAATTTACAAAAAGAAAAAGTACACAATGTATAAAAGTCAAACACTATAATATATATATATATATATATATATATATATATATATATATATATATATATATATATATATATATATATATATATATATATATATATATATATATATATATATATATTATATATATATATATATATATATATATATATATATATATATATATATATATATATATATATATATATATATATACGTATTTTATCTGTGTCAATGTACATAGTACTTACATAAGTCAATAAATAAGCACTCGACTACTACTAATACAAACACCTACGCATACAGGCATGAAATTTTTTTTACATAAAATGTTTGACTAAAAAGATAGAATAGGAGTGTTTAGGAACTCCTAAACTGAGTAAAAAGCTTTGCTGATAAGAAATGCCTATAATATTTTTTTAATTCCCTTAAGGAGAGTCCTTCTGGGAGGACGGAAGCTTTTAAAAAAAGTGAATACCAAGGTACCCAGGCCCATCTTCACACCTTTACCTCTCCAGTACCTCGGCACAAGGTCAGACCTGTGGCGACTATTATGGTCATGGCGAGCGCTATGAGTTATATACTGATCAATGTGCATCTTGACATACAGTAAGGTTTCCAGGATAAACAATGATGGAAAAGTCAGAATTTTGTTCTTTAAAAATGCCTGTCGACAATCATCTCTGTACCTCAAACTAGAACCACCCTCAGCTCTTCTTTGCAAAGCAATGACCAGTGCAACACCACTGCCATAACCCTATGCTACAACAGCATATGAAATGTAGGAGTGAATAGTAGCAAAGTATGCATCCCTCAGAACCCTATACACACTCACAAAGATATTTTGGCTTAATTTCTTGCATAGTTGCATTATATGCATCCCAATACATCCGACTGTCCAGATAAACACCCAAAAACTTCACAGGCCAGCATCGCATGCCTCCAGTATATCCCTTGTGGAAAAACCCATATTTTGAGTTTTCTCCCGATTTAGAAACAATCTGTTTACAAAACTGGTCACAATAAATTGCAATTCCTGTTGTAGCTTAAATCTATAGTTTAAAGTATTATTCATTCTTCATACATTCACACTGAATAACTTAACATTAACTAGTCTAAAAACATTTGCCATTCAAATGAATGTTTATTAATTAAAGCATGAAATCAAATTTAAATTACAGTCACGAATCAAAGTTATTTAGAACAAAAAGTCCGCAAATATCTGGATGCAATGTCTGTCTTGCTTTTAAAAGAAAACGCACCTAATATTATAAATATTTGCACTTTTTTTCTTGTTTTCTGTCTTTTACTTAGGCCGGATTTCTTTCTTTTACTAAGGTCGCACTTTTAGAATAATGCAGAAATGTATTTACATTTATTTCTTAGTAACAAAAAGGATATTTTTACTTGTTTACAATTGCATATTTGGAAAATTACTGGAACTTTCAGATTTTCCTAAAACCTTTATTAAAAATCATGACAATCAAGCTCATCTGGTAGCTGTCACACCTGATTTACAACGGAAGTTAAACATTTAGTTGCACTTTTTATAGAAAAATTTACGTATATGTATAGGAAAATTATGACTATCAGTAAATAATGACTTCTGTGTTACTATTGTGTCACTATAATATAGTAAATTTTTAGCAGGTGGAGAAATATTGCAATAAACAGAATTGAAGTGCCGGCATTTTTATTCAGGATCAGAATGAAAAGGCTTTTTTTAATTTTAAGGGAATATTGCTTGTTGCAATGAAAATAATTACAGTCTTTTAGCAACATAATGAATAAAACATGGCGCTAGAAAAGAATGTAAAAATCAAGATTTAGAAATAGGAAATATTGTTGCAGAGGGTTTTTGCTACAATGGTTTCATTGGTGCGACCACAAGACCGTATTTTTTTGTGTCAATCACGTTTTTTTATATATTCTAATTCACTGCCCATTTAAATTAGTGCTCGGATACTCACTGATACTCTGTAGTTCAAATTTATCACGAAAAATGCAAGTGTGAACACAGAAGGCGCGCTATTGTCCCTTGTAGCGTCTCATAGTTACTAATATTGCAATGACCGCACTACGCACAGATACCTCTCTTCTCTCCCTCCTCTATTACGCCTGGAAACTAGCGTGGTTTCAAAAATAAATTTCTTTTTGGGCAACCCTGTATACGAATCCCAAAAACGTTCTGTGGAATTGCAGGCGAAACGTCCAACACACTTTTACTATGATGTCGTTCGAACCCAACAAGCAGCTGGTAATACAATCGTAATTGCGCAGTATTTAGCTACGGGTAACAAGGTATAAAAAATGCAAATTGATTTAAAATATTTTGACACAATAAATGCTGGGAAACATCTTGTGATTCTTATTAAAAAATTGGCGACTATTGCTTTTCTAGAACCCAATATAATCCAGTGTTGGTTCCCGTCATGACTTTAAAATGGAATTAACGAATGTTACACCTGGCAATCAAATTTCAGTACTTTAAAGTCATACCAGCTGCAAATTTGTTTTGGCTGAAATAAAACATATTTTTAGGTACTTTTACATGCAAGTACACTATACTTATATTGATGGAATCAGCAGCTACAAAAATTTTTTTTTTTTTTGGTATAATAATGAATCGGTGCCGTAGCCTGTATTTTTTTGGAAAAGAAAAAGAAACCTTTATACGCTATTAAGGTGAATTTAAAACAAATAGGGATATTTAAACAAACGGACACAATGTTTTCACATATTAAAACGATTAAACAAACTTTACCATTCAAGTCAATCTTAAGGTTGGAAAGCTATTAAACTTTTAAAAATAAAAGGTTGTAAACGTACGTACCTAAATGAAGCAAATAACTTTGTCCCAAAAAAATATTGTGCAGTTTGGTAGAATTAATACATACATTTATAATAAACTATTTATATTAGAAATAAAAATAAAGGAATCTGCATTGTTTTATAATAACACAAATTTTTGAAGGTTTTTTTTGTGAGGTATAAAAAAATTTGAAATTCTCAACATATGGATTGATGGGGGTTTTTGTAAGTATTTCTTTATTTTTATTTCAGCGGTTTGTTTTCGTACAGGTCAATAGCATGGCACAATGAATACAAGGTAGGATCTTGCGCATGACGTTTGTCACGTGATAGCCGGGTTATTACGTAGTAATGTGACTAAAAGGATTTTTTCGCGACATACCGTTTTTACCGAACTCAAGGACTGGAATTAACGCAACGCCAGTTCGTAGGCAAGGTGTTTGATATAGTGATCTGTTTGTTTTTGTTTTGGAAGAACGTAAACAAATTGCCAAATCTCAAAAACCAGAATCAGGAAGTTACCTTGAAAATGTAATAAAATTATTCAAAAATGTTGGTTTTTGTGTTAATATAGGCAACATCAATTTGAATATAAACATTTATTAACATGACAGTTCCAAGCACCGGTAACAAGGTTGATTTGGACAGCTGCTGCATTCGTTTAATAAAAATTATAGTAAATCAGGTGTTATACCGCACTTCGATGTCATTTTATCTCTTTCTAGTAGATTGTATTATTCAATAACACGTTCTGTAAACTGACTTGATCAACAGCAATCGAATTAAGCATCTAAAGTAAATGTCATATCTGTCTGTCACTTCAGATAATAAACAAAAATAGTTTTCCGGCTTTAAACATATTTTTTAACAATAAAGAATCATCGGTTTATAAAAATGTAAATTATGGTGCAATACCATAAACATTTAAGAAGGTATTATTTCCGGACTGTTGTTATTCAGTGTGTTTCATCAATGTTGCCGGTGCATTGTGTTTACAAGAACTATCCCTCCTTGCCCCCCTGAATATATTAATGCCAAACAAGATTTGTTTACTTTATCCCCATTTTAAAAAGGATTTAATTGCAAAAAAATTTTTTTTAAAAACGATTTTTATGTCGGGTTTAAAAAAACCCAATTATCGGGAAACGTTTGGATTATTTTCAATTTAAAACCTTTTTGAGGTCATTTTAATCCCGGGGGAAAAAATCAACTTCATCCAAAAGGGAAATTTGGTGTTTTTTTGAAAAAAAATTAATTTTCGGTTAATTTATTAAAACCCATTTTCTAAAGGAGGAACCCCAAAAAAATCGGGAAAATGGCCCAAAAAAGCTTAAAAGAAAAAATCAGATTTTTTTTTATTGAAAGGGAAAATCCCCTTAAAAAGTATTATTACATTTTATGACGATTTGGGCGTAAAACAATCAAAAAGTTTTTAAAAAAATTTTTTAAAGTTGACGATTTTTGTTAAAGTGTCAAAAACAATTTAAAAAGGGGTTATTTTTTTAAACCTTAAAAATGTAAATTTGTTTTCCGGTTTAGTGTTTAAATTTTAAATAAAAAAATTAAGAAAGTTTTTATTAAAAAAACTAAAAAATTTTTTCAATAATTAGTCAAAAGTTTCGCGTTAAATATTTACATTGTGACGGGGGATATTTTTTTTTTAAATACAATTTGCCAATAGGTTTAAAATTTAAAGGGGGAAATATTAGATATAAAAATTTAAAAAAAAATTTGAACCAAAATTAATTCTTTACAAAATTAAAGGAGTTTTTTAAATTAATTTTTGTTTTAAAATATTTGGATTCCATTCTTTTTTTTTTAATAAATTAAAAAAAAAAAATAAGTTTTTTTATTAAATTTTTTAAATTTAAAAATTTAAATAAAGGTTAATTTTTATTTTTTATTAAATAAAATCCTTTAAAAAAAATGTAAAAATTCAAAACCCTTCAAAAACGTTTCTTTATTATAAACCCCTTTCCCAATTTTTTAACAGTGGTATGTACTTAAGTTTCTGACTCTAAGAGAAGACAATGTAAAAAATTTCGCAAGGTTTTAATACACAATTTGTTCACCATTTAAGAAAAACAATGTAAAAAATGATCACACGTTCATCCACTTTCCCAGTCTAGCTCTTATTAATTTTTACTTACACTGGTTTATTTGACGAAACGATACCAAAGACACGCAGTAAATTATACAGTTGGAACTCTGTAAAAAAGGTGCATAAATAGTTGTCGACTGGACGTCAAATTATGGAAAAAAGTACAAATAGTCATTAAGATCCATTCTTGTTCGGCTGAAAATAAGTCTTCAAAAAACGTTCCTTCTCGTTAACAAACAACACTTTTACATACATGTAACCTCTTACATTTTAAAGGAGAAGATGATTCTCGGATAGAAATCTCGGGCGCTTAGCCTGACAACCTATAATTTGGCCAAGCCGTGCAGCGGTTTTCATTTTTTGCACCGGCTCGGCTGCTTGTCAGATTATTATTATGGAGTTTTCACATGGTTAGCAAAGCCTATAGGGTATTTTTGCAGGACTTGATACAGTTTTATACAAAAAGAATGTAGCCCTACTTCTATCCTATGAGAAGGAAATTTAAATTTAAGTATAGCACGCATGTAGTCTGTCACGATTAGAATTCAAATATAAACTGGAATTTGGATGTAGTTTTTTTATGCAACTGGAATAGTGTATAATATAAATTTTCTTTTTCATGTTTTTACCCTCTAACTCTACGAACTTTTGCAATCGTTGTAAGGATTTTATATTGCCAATCTTATAGTGTGTTTGAGGCAAGGAAGTTTAAAGGTGTATGGAAGCCCAATACTGTAGAACAAAATTGTCCAGGCGTGCAGGGCAGCGGGAATCGGGGGATTGGCCCAGCGGAGTTTGCGCAATGAATAGTAGGTCAGAGCCGGACTTCCATAATTCTTTGTTACTATCTATAAAGTTGACATCATCAAATGTCAAATTCAAGCATTCACTGTTTTTTTTTTTTGCACAAAATTGTTGGTTATTTAACGATACTACCATAGAATATTTAAAATTATTGTGTAATATTGGATTTTATATCATCTGATATAATATGGAAAGAATAGATGGCGCCACTTTACAGCCTTCTATTTAAATGGTCGATATTTTTGGAAGTTTTGTATTTTTACCAAAAATCTTTGTAAATAAATAAAAACACGATTTTTAAAAAATAAATTTCAAACATTGTATGATAGTTTCATGTACTTATCACCAATTTTGTGATAAAAGAAGGGCAAGATAGTGTAAATGAGTTTAATCTAATCCTAAGATTGTGGTTGTACATTAAAAAGTAAAAATTTTTATAACTGCTTTTAGGCATATACTTTTCACTAATAACAAACATTCATGAGACAGAATAACAATGGTTAAAAATGTTTAGTAACCTTTGGTACCTAGGTATCCATTGTAACAGTAACCGTTAAATATTATGTGTCTACAGTATGTCGAGCTTAAAAAGTTGATAATGTAAGTTTAAGAAACCAAAAATCTATTTTCTTTTTAAACAAATACAGAAAAAGCAAAAAGAAACTTTAACATATAATTGTACTTTCTTTTATTCAATTAGAGGGACCTGTGTATATTAAAATTTGCCTGGTCTGCCCAGTTATTAATAATTTTAATCCTTTAAAAGAATGTACTAAATTATTAAATGAAATAAAAGTACCTAAATGTAAACCTTATTTCTTTTTTAATAATCCACAGAAATACACAAACATTGTGGAAATCATCTAAAAGATAGTTAAGATTGCCTTACTTTTCTCACTGCTATTTCCTTTGAAATTTTCATTTTCTATAATTCATAATTGATATATTATTATTTATTCGGTTACCTAACGTTACGTCTCATAAGAAGCACCTAATTTAAATATAAGAAATACTTACCTAAAGTAAAAAATGCCGGGTATGTTACCCTTGGATTTGCAAGACAAAACCTCTAGTCATTTTGTTACGATATTATAAGTAACAAACAATAAACACAAAATTATAGTCACAATTTAATAAACACTAATCACTAAAATAAGAAGGTTTTTATCAATCCAAAAAACTTCTGCAACCACAAAATATAATCACACAAAGCAAAACAATCGAAACTAATACGGCTCTCATAAAAGTATAATGTGTTGCCTAACTACACACTGATTTATCAGTGTGTAAGTAGGCAACACATTAAATAATTTCGTGGAATTTCGTTATTGCGCAAAATCGGCGGGGCCAACTCTGACAGTTATTTTCATACTGGGCTGGACATTTTTTGATCGAATGGGCCATAGCATTGGGCTTCCATACACCTTTAAACTTCCTTGGTTTGAGGTTGTTAAAGCCTGCCTATTACCTCTCTCAGTAGCGCAATAAGATGGGAATCACATTGTGACAAATTCGGATCACAAGGTGAATGCAAAAGAACCTTCCAATCCATTTTGTTGAGGGCATTTGTAGTAAATTTTGCTGGTGTATCCTATCTGAGCACAGAATATTATGGCCTTTTTTATGTCACCTTTTTGGTATCATTTTATTGACCTTGAATTTAAGGTGTCCTCTATTAAAGTAATTTAAGTGTAAAACTAACAAGAACTAACCGGAATTAATCAGAACTAACGCACTTTTGAACGTTTAATCTTATATTAAGTGCATTAGAATAAGTACTATTCCTTCTTCTTCCCAGGGTGCCGTCTTGATTTACTACCGCAGGCAGCGCAGCTTCTTGGGCTTTTTGTGCCTAGTCTCCCATTATCTTTTATACCAATCCTCCCATTGTTCCTTCTATAAGTCTGTATAACACCGAAACTGGTTGGTGGACGCTTCACATTCGCACAGGATATGGTAGGCTGTTTCGTCCCCCTCGTCGCACATTTTGCAACTTGGGTCCCCATTGTATGAGACTATCTTGTGTAGGTGTCCTCTTAGCTTATCGTGACCTGTTAGCAGCGTGCTGTTATGCGAAGTCTTTTCCTACTTTGTCTGAGTAGTTCTTTCTTCGTTCGTTTTGGATGTCTTATTCAACCAAGGTTCTCCCAGTATTCCCTGTGTTTGTTTCGGATCCATTTCCTTGTTTGCCCTTGTGCTGTGGTTTTGGTCACTCCAAGGGCAGCTTCTGGTCCAAAGTATCGTGTGGCTGATCCCTGTCTCGCTAGTTTATTCGCTTTATAGACTTAATAGAACAACAAAAAATAGACATTAATTTATCGCAAAAAATAAGATGTTAATAAAACAGTTATTTAAGTAAATTTGATTATGTAAAAATATTTTTACATCATTACGCCCTAACCCAGAAAAGTATCATTAGTGAGATTGTCCTAAAATTTAGTAATTTTTTAATGTATTCTTATATAATTTTAATAATAAATATTATTTTTAACTTCATTTGCTATTAAGGGTTTATTATCATTTATAGATGGTCAATGGCCATCGAAAAATCCGGTTATATCATGTACTAATCATTTATCTGCTGTGCCCGGATAGGCTTGTAAAGCGAAGTACTTGGCAAGTACTGGCCCAGTTAAGTTATAAATGCCCCATATACCTGCTCGCTGTGCCCAGATAGGTATCACCCAATTAAACAGTAATTGAAGAGCTTCTCTGTTTTGCACGAAGTGCAGGTTTAACTTCTTAAGTTAGCAAATTAGAATAATAAAGGGCATCGCTAGTAGGTTGTTCTCTCAAAAAATCTATCAAAAAAGCACCCTTTAAAAGCTAAAGGCACAAGCTTTGTTTTGTTTCAATTTAGGGAAGGTGGAGTGACATACATCAGGATATGATCTTTTTGATTATGGCATAAAATGGCAAATTAAGGTTTTGTCGCAAGTAAATAGGAAATTTAAGAAATATTTTCTTCTTGCTGTCTCCTAAGAAGCTTAGTAGAGGCTTTAACACGTCGACTTTTTTGTACTATACTCCATTAGTTTGTTGAAAGTTCTTATAAAATATCACTTGGTTCTGAACCCCCTAGTATAAAAATTAGTATATATACCACACGTTCTCACTTTTCCTTTATTCCTTTAATTTCATTAAAATATTTTCATAATTAAATGAAACAAAATTCTGTGTTTTCTATAAGTATATTTTTACAAAAATATGTAATAATTAAGCTACACGATATGCCTAGGCTTATCATGAAGAGTCGGCGCTGTTTCATCACACTGTGTCGAAATATATCCTGACTAACTTTAAAGTTGTACAATCGTATAGTCTGTCTCAAATTATATCGTTATGGCTTTTGACGGACCATACCCCAATAAACCTTTAACGATTTTATTACATATTGTTATTGGATAAACCCATTTGTTTATAAGGGCAGGGGTGGGCCAGGTATTTCTTGAGCATTAACCATTAGGCATATAAATATTTTGGCTAATATTTTAGTGGCAGTGTTAAATAACCGTTTTTACTGTTCGTTTCAAAAAAGTTGTTTTACGAGAATATAACTATGTCGTGACTATATCATTTGTCATTAGATGCAAAACAGGTTGTGAAAAATGAGTATGAAACTTAGAGGTCTAATTAAACAAAAAGCTTTAAAAGAAACCTGTCTACTTACAAAAACTCCAATATCATCGATAAGGGATATTATTGTTAGTGAAGAATTGAACAAAAGAAAAAAACGTAGTGATTTTCAATCTCACCGTATATATGTCTTTATGAAAGCGGAGTTATTCCTACCTTGGATAAGCTGAAAAAGAAGCTAGACGAAGTCGAATCCAATATAAATATTAGCCGTGCCACCCACCATAGAGTTGTTTGTAAAATGGGATTTAAATAACGCAAAATAGACAAAAGACAAGTAGCAATGGAATCGCACAGATTACGCACTTGGAGATTCAATTATCTTCAAGAAATTAAAAGATTTAGATTAGAAAACAGATCAATAATTTACCTTGATGAAACATGGTTTGATACACACGACACAGTATCCAAAGGATGGGTTGATTCCAGTCAAAACTGTCAGACGAAAGCACCTTCAAATAAAGGAAAACGCATTACCATAATACACGCTGGTTCAGAAGATGGATTTGAACTGCTTGCTGTTGTCTGCAAAGAATATTAAGGATTCTAGCTTGGATTTTCATGAGGATACAAGTGCAGAACTTTATGAAAACTACTTTCAAAATTATTGTTTTAAAAATATTCCAAACAACAGTGTTATTGTCATGGATAACGCAAGCTACCACAGCCGCCTGCTACACAAAGCACCAGCTTTATCAAGTTCAAAAACTGAAATCCAGGAATATTTGTTAGAAAATGATATTTATTTTAAATTCAGCTACAAAAAACGCATCTTTTGGAAGTCCTAAATTCATATGCAATTAAAAAACAATATGTATGTGATAATTTGGCTGAAGAGGGTGGGCATACTGTCTTACGGCTTCCTCCGTATCACTGTATGTTTAACCCCATAGAGCATTTGTGGAACCAAGTAAAATCAAAGATCAGAGCAGAAAATGTTACACCTACTTTAAGTCCCAGTGTTATAAATTTGATAAAAAATGTAATTACTAACATACCAGTTGAGAGTTGGAAAAAATTACTACAGCACATTATAAAAATTGAGGACTCTTACATTTCTATCCAAAACAACATAAATCCTATTGTAATTAATCTCAATGATAACTCTGATAGTGAAACAAAATTAGATTTAGATATTTAGATTAAAAATGTAATTATGTATAAATAATGCAGTTACAAATTTATTAAAACTTTGCATATATTTATTTTCTTAATGTAATTTTAAGATTATACTTACCTAAATATATTATTAAAGTCCATCCCTTATGTTCTGTCCTTTAATACCTACAGATCCGCAGTTTTATTGCTGTCGGCAAGTATAATCCATAAATGAAGGCAAGAGCTATCACGGTATACTTTGAGACAGGCTATACTTTTTAATAAATTAATGGTAGGTACAAAACTAACTACAACTAACCAGAACTAATCCGCTTCTTTACAAAATTGCCAATTATTACATTTAGTCAGGTTATGTTACAACACAATATGACCAAACAAGGTCAGATTGTGTAGCTTGATTATTTTGCACCATATGCCTACGATTCATAAACTGACTAGGATTTTTATAAAGGGACACATTTTACTAAAGAACTACGACATGTACATTGTTATATGTGTATTTGGTCATTTAATACCTTAATTTATTTTAGGGTTTTTTTTATAAATTTAAATTTTCGTTGACTCTAAGATATTGAGTTTATGCCTTTTGGTGGAGTATATAATTTTTTTAGATTGTCAACATCTGAAAACAAATAATCTTATATTTAAAAGTACCGTACATTTTTCATTTTTTAAGTAAGAAGTTGTGTTTTCTAAACCTAATATTAAACTTTTTTTCTGCCTGTCCTATGCATAAGCTATTTTAGTCTTTACAGATTAATCCTAAACTCCGGATTGATTAAGTGGTGGTGTTTTTGTTTTTTGGTCTTAAAGAGTAATACATAATTTTTTAAGAATAGTCTGAAAACTACTTTCGTACTAGTTTTCTAAATTATATACACAATATTTTATCTGAAATTGGTTAAAAATATATAAAGACTTTAAATCTCATGGAACTACCTCTATCTGCTCTTAGATTATCTCTCAGAAAATCCTTTTAAGCCTAAATACAAAAAAAACATATTTTTTATCTATGTTGGATTCCAAGTGACGGTACGCTTACAGTTTATCGTAAATTCCAAACCAACACACACTCTCTATTAACATTTTAGCATCGTCGCTTATGCAAGAACGATGCAGTGTATTTATCGAGTTTTTCTGACTCTTGTTAGTAGATTAAACAAACACAAGGTTGCTATAATTTTTGCCTGCTTGGTCCATGAATAAGCCATTATTTTTTATCCCTATATTTTTAAAAAATGATTCGTAAATATTATTATTGCATATATCACAAATTTTATTCTTTACCCAGTTTTTGAAGGTATGTGCTATATAAAAGCAATATAGAAAATTTCGTACACTTTTATACAGGGTGTAAAAAATATGATGCTCAAAACAAGTCGAAAAAGCCAGGAACAAATGGGTCAAAAGTTATAGTCTGTCTCAAAGTATATTGTTATGGCTTTTGACGGACAATACCCTAATAAACCCTGAACGATTTTATTACCTATTGTTATTGGGTAAACCTATTATTTCATAATAGCACGGGTGGGCCAGGTATTTCTTGAGTATTAACCATTAGGTATATAAATATTTCGGCTAATATTTTATTGGCAGTGTTGAATAACCGTTTTTACTGTGCGTTTCGAAAAAGTTGTTTTACGAGAATATAACTAGGTCGCGTCGAAATCATTTGTCATTAGATGCAAAACAGGTTGTGAAATGTGTATAAAACTTTAATCAGTAGAGGTCTAATTAAACAAGGAGCTTTAAAAGAAACCTGTCTACATACAAAAACTCCAATATCATCGATTAGGGATATTATTATTAGTGAAGGATTGAACAAAAGAAAAAAACGTAATGATTTTCAATCTTACCGTACAGGCAATAGTGATCAGGACCTAATAAGAAGAAAAATATATTGTCTTTATGAGAGCGGAGTTGTTTCTTCCTTGGATAAACTAAAAAAGAACGTAGACGAAGACAAAACCAATATAAATATTAGGCGTGCTACCCTCCATAGAGTTGCTTGTAAAATGAGATTTAAATACCGCAAAATAGACAAAAGACAAGTAGTGCACAGATTACGCACTTAGAGATTTATCACCTTCAAGAAATTAAAAGATATAAGTTAGAGAACAAATCCATAATTAACCTTGATGAAACATGGTTCGATACCCACGACACAGTATCCAAAGGATGGGTTGATTCCAGTCAAAACTGTCAGACGAAAGCACCTTCAAATAAAGGAAAACGCATTACCATAATACAGGCTGGTTCAGAAGACAGATTTGTCCCAAACTGCTTGAAGTTGTCTTCAAAGAATATTAAGGATTCTACCTTGGATTATTATAAGGATACAGGTGCTAAACTCTTTAAAAACTGGTTTTAAAATTATTTTTTTAAAAGATATTCCAAACAACAGTGTTATTTTCATGGATAACGTAAGCTACCACAGCCGTCTGCTACACAAAGCACCAGTTTCCTCAAGTTCAGAAACTGAAATCCAGGAATATTTGTTAGAAAATTATATTTATTTTGAATTTAGTTACAAAAAGGGCAACTTTTGGAAGTCCTAAATTTATATGCATTAAAAAAACAATATGTATGTGATAATTTGGCTAAACAGGCTGGGCATACTGTCTTACGTCTTCCTCCGTATCAATGTATGTTTAACCCCATAGAGCATTTGTGGAACCAAGTAAAATCAAAGATCAGAGCAGAAAATGTTACACCTACAGTCCCAGTGTTCTGAGTGTTATAAATTTAATAAAAAATATAATTACTAACATACCAGTTGAGAGCTGGGAAACTTCGTACAGCACATTATGAAAATTGAGGACTCTTACATTTCTATACAAAATAACATAAATCCTATTATAATTAATCTCAATGATGACTCTGATAGTGAAACAGAATTAGATTTAGATATTTAGATTAAAAAAGTAATTATGTATAGATAATATAATTATAAATTTATTAACACTTTGCATATATTTAATTTCTTAATGTAATTTTAAGATTATATCTACCTTAATAAACAATAAATTATAAATATTTATATTAGAGTCCGTCCCTGAGATTCTGTCCTTTATTACCTACTGATCCGCAGTTTTATTGTTGTCGGCAGGTATAATCCATAAATAAAGCAAAAGCTAACGCGGTACACTTTGAGACAGACTATAATTGTTTTCGAAATATGGCCTTTCAAAATTTAAAAAAGTTGGCAACACCGCACCCGTTTCATCACAGCGAGTCTAGCGTGGAGCGTTTTTTTGCGGGGTTTTGCATATTTACACTTTTTTAAGGAGATGCTCATTTACATACAAATAATAAAAATTACTTTTTGCAATTTATTTTGATATTTAAATTGAAATTAAATTTAACCAAAAAATAACAAATAATCATTGTTAAAAAATAGTTGTACTTACCAAAAGATTAGACTAAATATCCATTTTAAGAACACAAATTATTATGTTTAAAAATAGCACTTTTTTATTTTGCTTAAAGAATAAGATTTCTTGTTTGCACACATTCCGTTTTCAAAAATATTGGCATATTTTCCCCATTATAAAACAAACAAAACAATTGCGGCCGGGCTGGTGAGCAAAATGTACAACTGACTTTACTTTACGCACAAGGCTTCTAGTTAGCTCTATTGCCAATTGTTTTTTAACTTTTTGACTGGAAGAAAATTTTTTTTTCTAATTTGTAGATTGAAACATTTAAAACTTAGTTTACTATATTGCCAAATGAAACTATTGATAAGTGATTAAGACAAAAGTTTTTAACTGTTAAGATTTTCAGAAATAATTGCTTTTACAGTTCTAACTTTGACATCGTTTAAACAAAATTCTGTAATACAGGGTGGCCGGCCATATTTTGACCCATTTTAATCGAGAATAACTTTGGAACAAATAAATGTATTAAGATGCGGTTTTTGCAGATGCACTTATATTTCTTTAAAGTTTATTCTCGTACCTTCACGATTTTATTGTGACATTCCATTAGCTCAAAAACAAAATGGCCGATTTTCCATTATAGGACAACTATGTTATTTTAAATGGAACACCCTGTATATGTTTCTATATTTTCAAAATTTAATCTTTCCCCTTTAAAAAAATGTAAGACAAGCTATGGTTATCTCAAAAAACAACGTATTTATTGACCTTCGAAAAATTGACTGCATGTCGACCAACAATATTATTTAACAATTAAAATTTGCTTCATATGTTACAAAAAAAGGATCGCCAAAGGTTTAGGTTATTCACAAAATAATAGTTACAATAAGGTTACATTACTTTTTAAAAAACTACTGTAAATGTTGAAAATGCTTTCCTCCGACTTCGACGCACTTATTTAAATTCGAAAAAAACTTATTAAAACTATTGACTAAAAATTCTTCAGGAATATTTTCTATTATGTTTCGGATATTAATTTTTAATTACTCTAAATTTTGGGGAAGTGGACTATAACACCTCTCTTTCACATATCCCCACAGAAAAAAATCTGGAACAGTCAAATCTGGTGAACGAGGTGGCCAGGAAATAGGGCCTCCTCTTCCAATCCACCGGTTTCCAAAAACGTTGGTCAGTGAATCCTTGGTAATGTTAGTTGTAATCTTGTTGAAAATAGACGAAATTCAATAGATTTTCTTCTTGCAATTGGGGATAAAAAAATATTTCCAGCATATCAACGTAAGTCCAAGAGGTTACAGTTGGTTCATGAAAAAAAAATGGCCCATAAATTTTTTGCTTTGACATACCACACCAGACTGTGACTTTTGGCGAATCTCTAACGTGTTCGTTATATTGTCGAGGATTTTCTGTTGCCCAAAACCTGCAGTTATGCTTATTTACTTTTCCATTGAGGTGAAATGTGGCTTCGTCTCAAAAAATGTATATTGTTCCTTACTAAATTTTGAATTCTCTGGCAAAATTCCACCCTATGTGGAAAATCAGTTTCTTTTATTTCTTGTAACATTTGAATTTTGTATGGCTTTAATTTAAGTTCTTTTTTCATGATTTCTTGTACTGTAGTTTTAGGAATATGGACTGAACTTGAGATTTTTCTTGTTGACAATGTTGGATCTTCCTGAGTTATCTCCAGAATTTGTAACGTTTTATTTAGCAAATTCTCATTGTTTACTAATTTCCTTTTACGGGCTAAAGATCCTGTACTCCAGAATTTTCTGTACCAGATTTTAATTGAATTTTTTGTGGGTGGAGCTTTATTAAACATGTTTCTAAATCTTCGCTGGGTTTCTTTTACTGATTTGGTTTCGGCAAACATAATAACACATTTTCCTTTTTCGCTTAACGAGAACATTTTGCGCTTCCTAATTAAAATAACTTGTCAAAAATGACCAACAATGGCTGACAATGAGGCTTGTTGCTGTTATGGAAACGAGATAACTTTGTTTCCACAGGCGACTTTTCAAAAAATCTTTTTAAAATAATATTCCTATTCGACATACAGTCAATTCTTTGGAGGTCAATAAATGCGTTATTTTTTGAGATAACCATAGCTTGTGTTACATTTTTTTAAAGGGGAAAGATTAAATTTTAAAAATATTGAAACATATACAGGGTGTTCCATTTAAAATAACAAAGTTGTCCTATATCGGAAAATCGGCCATTTTGTTTTTGAGCTAATGGAATGTCACATAAAAATGGTAAAGATACGAGAATAAACTTTAAAGAAATATAAGTATATTTGCGAAAACCGCATCTTGATATCTTTATTTGTTCAAAATATGGACGGCCACCCTGTATAAAGTTTTTGACTTGTTTTGAGCTCCATTATCGCCCATTTAAATCCTGAGCATCATACTTTTTACACCCTTTATAAGTTATTTTTAAAACATTATTTTTAACCAAATTATAACTTGCAAGTTAAACTAATTTATTACAAAATAACCTTAAGCGTTGCAGTTAAGTAAAACGATATTTTTCCATAAACCTAATTTTGCAAGTTGGCAGCCAAACAGACCCGTTACGGAGACCCCCAAAAAAGCTCGTATAATTTAAAAGAAATGAATATTTTCCCATTTTATCTTAATTCCAACGATCTCGTGGGACATTTTCGACCATTCAGCCGTCATTTTACATACATTAGAAGCGATAAATTCGGTAAAAGTGCCGTCTTCCCAACAAATAAAATCCAATTTTAACTTTGCTGGTTACATTCTGCCCGTTCAATTACCATAAACATGTCTGCTTGCGTGATCGCAGAAATAAAATTTAATTTGTTCGGGAGGAATAATTTCGCAGTTTTTGCAAAAGGGAATATTTTTTTTACGCTATATTAACTTATTTTTTAAGTTCATCCTTACATAAAGATTTCAGAGATATGCTTTTTACTTAGGGTGCTTTGGCAACAGTTACAAGTAAGCAAGTGCTCTAATACTGTTAATATTTTATATTTGCTCACTGTAATTTCTAAATTCGTACTGAAATAATTAAACATAACATATGTTGGTTTACTCTTCGTTATCCTCTAGAGGGCTTCTTACCAAACTTCCTTCTTACGGTCTTCCACCTAAGCTTTGCTCTTGGCTTTCCAGTTTCCTTTCTAATCGACGTATATCAGTTAGTGTAGATGGTCATTCCTTCAGCTTCTACCAAATTAATGCTGGGGTGCCCCAGGGCTCAGTGCTGGCACCCACGCTGTTTCTTCTACACATTAACGATCTTCTCTCTTCCACAATCAATCCCATTCATAATTTTGCTGACGATAGTACCCTTCACTTTAGTATTCAATTTCTTAAGCCACCTTGTAATTCTGATTTTGAAAACAAGCGCAGGTCAATGCAAATATCTCTTTCACAAGACCTAAAACTTATCTTGGATTGGGGCCCCAAAAATCTTGTTCAGTTTAACGCCTCGAAAACACACTCATGTTCGCTGTCGCGAAAAAAGTCTGCAAATACTCATCCCTTACATATGAACGGCCAAGTTCTGCAGAACAAAGAGTGGTTTAATCTTGTCGGCGTTACTTTTGAGAATAGCCTCAACTGGCACAAAGACATCCATAGCTTCGGCAGCTTCAAAAAAGATTGGATTCTTCTTCCGAGCCAGAAAATATTTCTGTTCTTCCAATCTCTACACTCTGTATGTTTCCCAAATCAGATCCTCTTTAGAATATTGTTCTCATGTCTGGGAAATGGCGTCCCCAACAACAGTTAGCATTCTGGACTTCATTCAAAGGAGAGCCGTTCGTCTTATTAATGATCCAACGCTCACAGAAAGGCTTTCTCTTCTTGCCCACCGTCGAGCTGTAGGGGATCTGTCGCTCTTCTATAGGTATTTTCACGGCTTCTACTCAGAGGAATTGGCCAGTATAATTTTTTCTCTGGCAGCTCCCAACAGAGCAACACGTAGTGCAACTTTCATGCATCCCTTTACAGTTCAGTTAGAGAGGCCCCGAACTTCCCGCTTTCTTCGTTCCTTCATCCCTAGAGTGTCAAGACTATGGAACCTGCTGCCCGCAAAAGTTTTTCCTTCTTCTCCCAATCTCCAGAAATTTAAGTCCCGTGTGAACAAACTCCCTTTCACCACACTGAAGACACCCACGGGACGTTAGTAGTAGAGTCCATTTTTAACGACAGTGTAATTAACAATGTATTAAAATGACATTAAATGACAATGTTACCAACCAAAAAAATCAAAACCCGAAATTGGAAATACAAAGGTTATTCATAGTACATTAAAAGAAAGCTATTGACGACAAATGCAAAAAATCCAATTAGGCTTCCCTAAAAAAAATAAATTGATAGTTGTGGCGAAGAGGTGAAACGTAGGATGGCAAATCTGAAAGCACCATCATGTAGCGGGCAAAAACCGAAAAATATTAAAACAAATATCTAAAAATCTGGATGTTTTTGAATATCCCAAGAAAAACTTAAGAAGGTAAAATTTTTAATCATCTTTGTATCCCCTGTAGTTGCCAGTTGTCAGAATCGAATTTGAAACACACGGTATAGCCTTAACTATAATCATATAACCACCTGATTCCAAATATAGTAAAACAAGTTAAATAAATGACAGTGATTGTAATAAAATAAAAAATAAGATGCTTGTCAGAGGCAATTTGCAAAAACTCCAAAGTATCAGAAATTTTCTTGAAGATCGAAAAGAAAGCGAAAAACACGTAGGTATGAAGATGGGTGGACGGGTCAATTTATGCACCGACTCTTCGTATATAGTCGGTTAAAAATGCAAATTGCCCGTTATATATTTTCAAGTTGAGAAAAAGGCACTGAAATATGTTTGGTGCTTGGACCTTGGACAGAAGTGCGTTGTAAAAACGAAGGGAATTTGCAGAATTCCGGTAAAATTAAATGGCGGTTGTCTCATCTACCAGTTGAAAAATAACTTAAAATCTAAATTAATTACAAGCTCGATGCATGGTTTAGTATGACCATACAGGGCCATTTAGAAGTAAACAAGTACTAAGAAATTATTGCTGACTGCTCCATTAATTAAATTACATGACTGTTTTTCTGGGAAATTTCAGGAAAGTTAAATCAAGGAAAATAAAAAAAATGTTGTAAGAGGAAAAATACAGAAATAACCTGTAGCCTGTTTCTGCATTCTATTAAAATATTTATTTTAAACTGACGCTAATGATGTGCAATTTTAATGGCTTATTGATTTTCATACGAATGAATATATTCATAATACATAACCTCAAAAGCATTCCTTGTCTGTAAACAAAATTTTTCTAGAAAAATTTGGGTTACAGATTCGCTCATTCCGCAGCATCAGCAAAAAGAAAATGAAACACAACAGTAAAAGGTAATGTAAAAAAAGGATATCGGTCTTAAGGGCATATAGTCCTTGTGAATTTTGTTAGTCTATAAGGATGTGGAGGTTTACTGTTGTGTTGTTAAAGCTGTTTGGGTGTTATCGGTCAAAGAGTTTTTGTATTTCCTTAATTCTGTTTTTTTTTCTCCATAAAGGTGCATCGAAAAAAATCCGCAAAATCGCTACAAGTAAAATATAAAAAAGCATTTCAATCCCAAACCACTCTAAGAGGAGATAAGACAATATTTCAAGAGTAGAAGACAGTATCTACCAAATTTCTTATGAATGTGGTAAAGTATGTATTAGGGAAACAAAAAGACCACTTGGAATTAAGAGTTAAAGAACACAAAAAACATACGGAACTAGGTGAAACATCAAGGTCGAATAATGATGGTCGAAACAACACCGCTTATAGTGATCGGAAGCAAAAATTATTTATAAAGCAACTTACTGGAAAAAAAATTAAAGGATCTGCTTTCATTCTAAACAACCAGAATGTATTTAGCAAGTCTAGTATTGACATGCCGAATTTCGATGTTGAACCCAGAGCTATCAAAGTACTCTTAAATAGTACTTCACGTACAAGTACCAAGTTTTTAATTTTTTAAAAATTACTTCTAGTACAAGTATCAAGTATTCATTAAAATGTAGGAAAACAAGTAAGGTTTGGTTGCTTAGTATCCCGTTTTAAGTCGGGATATTATGCATGCGATGTCCGAAATAATGTAAAATTTCGTATGTAAATTTATGGCAACAGGCCTACAATGCCTTACTCGGGTGAGCGCTTGGGCCTTAAACTATTATAGGAAATATTGGTTTTTCCAAAATGGGTTTTTTCCCTGTGGTTGCCAACGGGTTGGCGTTGGTACCCGTTGGTACCCGTTGGTACCCGTTGGTACCCGTTGGTACCCGTTGGTACCCGTTGGTACCCGTTGGCACCCGTTGGCACCCGTTGGCACCCGTTGGCACCCGTTGGCACCCGTTGGCAACCGTTGGCACTCGTTGGCACCCGTTGCCACCCGTGGGCACCCGTTGCCACCCGTTGGCACGCGTTGGCATCCGATACATCTGTCAAAATCGAGTGTTTTTATATGGGTGTCTACAGCAGGTTGGCACCCAAAGCCTATTCTTGGGAAATATTTTAATTTCCCATCAACACAAAATCAAGTGAGAACAACCTAACTTCAATTTTGATGTCGTTTCCATTTTATTAGTGGAAATTTTGTTTAAGTTGCCTGTTAAAATAAAGGTGTTTTCGTTCAAATGAAGGTAATAATGAACGCATTCACAATACGAAATAGTTGGGGAATCGCTCCATCAAACGTCGAATCGCACCAATAGAATATTCTTGAACTGTCACGTTTTTGGCATTTTCGGGAGTGATTTGGAAACTGTTTCGTATTCTCAATGCGTTCGATAATAAAATTCTCATAAAAAATGGCTGTTAGTATTCATTATTAAATATAACAAATTGGGTATCAAAAAAGAGGATATTTTTTAAGGATTGTTTTCGAAAAAAGAACAGAAAGTCTAATTATCAGTAATAGTCTTGCTGTTGGATCCAATTCAAATGAGCGCTGTAATGCAATACAATGGAAACAGCAGCGGGTGCGCGTATTTCTTGTTTTAACTTGTTTGTACGATTATCTAAGGCGTGTAAATTCGAGTACTTGGTTGATTTTTTACTTCAAGTACTATTTATTTACTTGAAGTACTTTCTTTACTTAAAGTACTTTTTTTTTACTTGAAGTACTTTTTCTTACTTCAAGTACATCGTAAACTCAAGTACTTAATTATAAGTAATTTATGGTCAAATTATAAAACTAGGATCTTACTACAGGATCTTAGTAAGTAAAGTCTATAAAAGACTTGGTCAAATATGAAGTAAAAAAAGTACTTCAAGTAAAATTTTACTTGAAGTACTTCAAGTTTTGACAGCTCTGGTTGAACCTCGGTTGAACCATGAAAAATTGGTTAAGCTTCGGTAAACAACAAATGGTCTTAGCTTTAGGGGAAGTTTCTTAGTTATTATTTGAAAACGATTGTTGATAAATACTACCCGAAACGTTGTTCATCAATTGACAAATACTGACAATAAAAGTCCAAAATTTTTGTGTTATTGAAATCATAACATTGTCTAACACCTTCAGGTAAATAATGTCATTGTAATGGACGGTGCTAGTTTTTACAGCTGTCAAACAGACATTTAAGAATATATATTAGAACATTATATGTATTTAAAAAATTCACGTAAAGAGGGATTTTTTGGAGGTACTAAAAAAATTTAATGTCAAGAAAGAATTTGTCTGCGATAGTTTCGCGCCAACACTTCTTTAACTTTCATTGCAGGTACGGTATTACTAACTAGAAAAATTATTCGTAGTATTTCCATGATAACTCGGAAACATTTAACCATTTAACCAACCATATTACTAAAACCGAATATTTATATTTAATTTAATAATAATATGCAGCCACTCAATTTTGAATTAAAGGTTAAAGAAAATGGCCATGATATTAAACCATAAATTAACCAATATTAATCGTTAGTTGTGGTTAGAAGTTAAACAATACCCTATTTTTTTATTAATCCGAATTTAAACCACCCTACTCTGCCTCCTTATAGATCTGGAGATGATGGCAGGTGATGGTCTCCTATTTTATACCGCATGCCCTTTTAAGGGTTGATAATTAACCCTAAAATGTGAAAGGTAGACGGGTTCTTGGCCGCCGCACGCTTTCCCGTCATAAGAAAAAGCGCTTTTCTTTTTGCGAAGAATTTTCGTGTTTTTTCGTGTTATTATACTGCCTGCCGTAATTGATGGCATGTAATTCGCAGCAGTCAAAAGGGCTTAAATGGTTATGATAAGAATAAAAAAATTAATTGAATTTCCGTGTTTTTAAATTGCATGCCAACGTAAAGAATTGAAGTAATCACAAAAACACTCTGGAAAAATTGGCATGCGCCCCTTGTATGACCCACGATAAAAAATTTCGGGAAAACTCTATTAACATTTAGTACAAATTTTCCGTGATCTCAAACTACCAATAAGTATAAATAATAATTTTATTACCAAATAATTTTCTAATGCAAACGGCATGCATGTTGAATAAGACCATCGCATTATAAATAATAATAAAAGTTGCACAAAATATCGAAATATTTCCGTGTTTTTGATTTACATGCTGTTTTGTATTTTATAAAAAAAATATTATTCTAAGTTTACAGCGAAATTGCATGCATATTGAATAAGATCATCGCATTATAAATAATAATAGTTGCACAAAATATTGGTTACATTTCCGTGTTTTTAATTTGCGTGCAGTTTTGTATTTCATAAAAAAATATTATTCTAATTTTTTGGCGAAAATGGCATGCATGTTGAATAAGACCATCGCATTATAAATAATAATAGTTGCACAAAATATTGGTTACATTTCCGTGTTTTTAATTTGCATGCCGTTTTGTATTTCATAAAAAATATTATTCTAAGTTTTTGGCGAAAATGGCATGCAGGTTGAATAAGACCATCGCATTATAAATAATAATAGTTGCACAAAATATTGGTTACATTTCCGTGTTTTTAATTTGCATGCGTTTTGTATTTCATAAAAAAATATTATTCTAAGTTTTTGGCGAAAATGCATGCAGGTTGAATAAGACATCGCATTATAAATAATAATAGTTGCACAAAATATTGGTAACATTTCCGTGTTTTTAATTTGCATGCCGTTTTGTATTTCATAAAAAATATTATTCTAAGTTTATGGCGAAAATGGCATGCAGGTTGAATAAGACCATCGCATTATAAATAATAATAGTTGCACAAAATATTGGTTACATTTCCGTGTTTTTAATTTGCATGCCGTTTTGTATTTCATAAAAAAATATTATTCTAAGTTTTTGGCGAAAATGGCATGCAGGTTGAATAAGACCATCGCATTATAAATAATAATAGTTGCACAAAATATTGGTTACATTTCCGTGTTTTTAATTTGCATGGCGTTTTGTATTTCATAAAAAAATATTATTCTAAGTTTATGGCGAAAATGGCATGCATGTTGAATAAGACCATCTCATTATAAATAAGAATAATAGTTGCACAAAATATTAAATCTAATTATCTTTTTTTATTTATTTAACTAATTTGGATCAAGCTACATGCATGCCATTTTTTATTTCAGCTTACAATAATATTTACTAACAATACAAAGCGACATGCAAGAAAAAGTCACGGATTTTTTCAGATTTTTGTTACAATTGGGAATTAATGTTTATTCAGTTTTTTCACATTTTTTTATGTTCTGTCTAATGCATGCCATTTTCGTCAATAACTTAAAATAATATATATTAACGAAATACAAAACGGCATGCAAAAAAATTAATAAATTTGCACAGAATCTTGTGCAACTTTCGTCATGCATGCCTCTATTTTGCGACATCCTGGTGTGTATGCCAAATTTTCTACAATTTGTTAATTATACAAATCACGGAAAATCGGTACTAAATGTTTCCCGAAATTTTCTATCGTTGGTCATACGAGGGGCGCATGCCAATTTTAACAGAGTGTTTTTGTAATTAAAACTTTAATTCTTCACGGGCATGCAATTTGAAAACACGGAAATTTGATTTAATTTTTTATTCTTATCTTAACCCTTAAGCCCTTTTGACCGCTGCGAATTGCATGCCATTAATTATTACAGCTTCAATTTGTTTGTACTTCCTTATTACAACGGCAGGCAGTGTAATAATACGGAAAAACACGAAAATTCTTCGAAAAAAAAGAAAGCGCTCTTCCTTATGACGGAAAAAGGGGCGGCCAAGAACCCGTCTACCTTTCACATTTTAGGGTTAATTATCAACCCTTAAAAGGGCATGCGGTATAAAATGGGAGACCATCACCTGTCAAAATCTCCCGATCTATTAGAATCGACTAATATTCATATCTTAGTTTTTTTACTTGATAAATCTTTTTCGAAGAATCAACGATAGAGTTTGCTACAGACCTTACTCTTTGGTACAAGAAACAATTATTTCTTATTTAATTTATACTTTAAAATCCTAAAATTTTTTTATACGAGGCGAGGAGGTAAAAAAATTTATGTGTTATCCTTAAACATCCCGAACATTTATTTAGGTATTTTCATCACATATTTTATTCTAAACGACCGATCAAAGGCGTTTTATTTTCAACACGGAGTGACTTCGAAAAGGTAGGTGATTAATCGTCACCTCGCCCATAAACAAACACTTAAAACAAGGGGCCCGCAGGTAGACGTATCTTTCTTCGATGTTTGCTGAACCATCGAAGGACAAAAAACGGGCTTTGTTCGGCTACGACGTTTACACCCCGGAAGACGAAACATAGAGAAGGACAGCACCCCTTTCCCCCCGAAATCTTTCAGTGGGATAGTACGGCCAACTGTCATTTCAACGCGCTTGACGACGAAATTAGTCCGGGTATTCCGTGCATTCAAAAAATGTAATTAGTTTTTTTGTCCGGTATTCCGTGCATTCAGAAGTGTATTTTGTCAAATTTATTGTGTTTTTCTGCTATTACATTTCCCTTTTTCTTTTAAAATATGCCTGGAAATGTGTGCATATCTGGGTGTCCCAAAAGATGGCCAAGGAATTAGTTTGTTTTCGTTTCCGAAGGATCCGATAAGGTAAATATATATATACCCCCATTATATTATTTAATATTTAGTTGGTTTTTTCAAAATATTTCTTAAAATCATGTATAAGTAGTAGATATTCATATCAATTCTAATCTAATATACCATAAAATGGTCATTGACAGGTCTTTTATGTTAATTTTTTTTTCTTTTTGTAATAACCTTTTTGTGATGTAGGGTTCAATTATGGTTAGAGGGCCCGTTCACGATTGGACTTGCTACCCAAAATTGCAACTTGCAATAAGAACCAAAAAAAATATGTAGCTTCACTTTGAGGAAAAG
>JAHBCN010006893.1:0-46302 GCA_019359885.1 Listronotus oregonensis
AAACTTCCAAAAACGTTTAATTGTGACGTGCGCGTATTATGCATATAGTATAAATATTTTATTTGTTTGGTATATCGTGTTTAATATATGTGGTAATTTAAATGGAGTAATTGCTAAAATATTTAATTACTTTTAGTTTTAATTAATAATTAAATTACTTTTAACAAACATGCTAATAATTGGTTATTGTAATTTAATTACTTTTTAAAAGTAATTGCGACAGCTCTGCCCTTCATTACTTAGTTTAATTAATATCGTAGGTTGAGGTAGGTTTAAAAACACCCTTTCAATTAATACCGTACTATATTTAAAAAAAAAATGTAAAAGTAGCTAAAAAATATTACTATAAAAATCGAATTTTGATATCATCTGACCCAAAAAAAGAATGTTGGTCTATCATTAAAAAATAACGTAAAAAAATAATGGGCTTTCTATTAACACAATATTAAGCAGTGATTCGTTAAATTCTTTTTCCTGCAGCCTTAAATTTATCCAAATATATTATTCGTAATATTAATTCACTAATTATGTGGATAACATTGTTTTTAATGAAACAACTATGTAAAAGAAATTCAAATACATTTAAAGAAATTAAAAATAAATCAACTTCAGGTTGGAATAATCTATCAATTAAAATATTTTCTAACTTTTAATTCTTTTTGGGAAAACTTTAGTTCTGATTATATTATAAATTTATCTTTTGGATTGCAAAATTTAAAGAAAGCGCTGTAATTATCTCAATTATAAAGGAAGAGATTATGATTCACCTTCTAATTTTAGACCAATAAATTTATTGCCAACTCTTTCTAAAATAATTGAGAAATATGTAAAAAGTAGAATAGCACTGTTGATTTGCAGGAAAATTTTAGGTATGGTACGTTTCACAATAATTCTTGATTTCCCGTTTTACTGCTACTATGTAGTCGTAAAACTCAATATATTTTACCGTATGTAGTGGACTTAAAATTTTCTTTTTTTATTATTGTATCTACTTTTGGTATATTATGTAGTTATAGGAAAATTGCGTGTTGAATATAAAGCAGAGTCTTTTCGTTTAGTTCATTTAAATTTTGTGTGTGTTATTGAGCATCAAAATAGCTAACCTAAACTATTAATTTTAAGTAGGTAATTAGGACCTGTACCCTTTCAAAAGGTGCGGTGCCTACACAATAGATATTTGTCAGGCAACCTATTTATGGTTGGAATTTCCACTGAGGGTTGCAGTTTCTATTTGACCTCCGAGCAGTGAAGTTGCGCGATAAAAAGCTACATAGCTTTTTCCGAGAAGTGAGGCTGGCGGCGCGGTTTCAAATGATTTTTATCCTCGGGGATCAAGAAGAGACTCTAGCCGAATAGTGGGTCCTTCTTCTGAGCTAAGCCTGTAAGGAGATTCCTATAACCTGTCACTTTCTGTTTTTGTGGGGCACGAGGTACTTTTTAAATGGCGGAAGGTGGATGCGCGCACAGCAGGAAGCGGAAGCACTGACAGAAAGCGGTTATACGTAATACCAGTAGTAGTTCTTGGTTGGACCACCATTATTTGTGCCTTGCATAGATAAGAAATTTATTTGAGAAATTAATATAATTTTGTAAAAAATTCCTGGGAAAGCTTACGTTGTGGCCTCCTCACAGCGTGTGTCTGAAAAGGGAACAGATTCTTAGTGGCCACGTGATGGTTCCGAGCCAGACAAACACGTGGCCACTTCTAATAAGCTGGCAGGAAAGGAGCCCGTAGGGTCCAGAGCCAAAAAACATATTAACCAACCAACCAACACTGAGGGTTGTAATTTAAAATTTATTGCGGTCAAGAAGTTAAGGAATTATTGTGAAACGTACCATACTAGAAAAATTTAACTGAACTGAGCTGGTATATGAATAATTCTAAGTATTGCATTTCGTATATTTTAGCTTTGAAAATCACAAAAGAATTTTTAAAAACTTTAACGACTCTCAAGTAATATCTCGTAAACGTCAATTTATTTAAATAATTAACGACTGTGGTACATGAAGTTATCTCTATTTAAATAAGATTTATGGTTCGTCAATAAATTCAACTAATGAATTGGCAATAATAAATTACATTGTCAAAATATAAAGCCAAGATTTTTATTGGTAATTTTTTGTTAGTTTAAATATTTGTATATGGTAATCAGAATTTTATTAACAATGGGTTTCACAGGATATTGCACATTTGATTATTTAACTAATATAAAATTACGTATATATGTTTATTACTAGATCAGTAGGGTTAAAATTCGAAAAACTTTTAGATACATGTTCCAAATCATTTCAGTCTTATTAAAAATGTCTTCAATTTTAATTAATCAATTAAATTAAAGTAAGAAAGCAAAAAAAAATAAAATACAGGGTGTTTCATTAAAAAAACCAAACTTGGTAATTTTAAACACATTTTCGATGCTCTTTTGTTTTATCCGATGACAAATGTTGACGGTTCAGTAAAATACTTTAACTTTTATAATTTAAAGATTCTTCTAACTTTTAAAATAGAACCTCTGATGGTGATTCAAAATTTACGGAAAAACTCTGTACAATACCAATGTAATATATAACTTCATAAAAAAATTAAATTTCAGCATTGTCAACATCATTATTTCTGATGGTGTCCTACCCACTAGAAAAAAGGTCGAAAATGATATTTTAGAATCGCATGATTTTTAAGCGACATTATACCAAAGATAATACTACTACGGATAAGATAAACCATTCAATGCTATATTTTTGATAACCCTAATGGACTTTGGCTAACGCGAGCCGATGTCCATCGAGAGATTTTCGCTCTATGCATTTCAATCCTTGAAAGAAAGTAAAACAGTGTTCGGCAGGCCTACTATTGGCGTGATGAAACGCGACTAGAAAATACACAGAGGTAAATATTGTCAAATTCGTTTATTTATTTGCGTGTGCCGTAAGGACTTGTTGGTTTGTAGTTCTTATTTTTAAAATTCCGTGTTTGCGCTGTGTTTTAAAATTAATACCTAAATAAATAGACGATGTCAGGCAGGTTATGCCAATACTTTAATAATTGTAGAGCGAATAGACGACAAGATAAAGTAAAGTTATTTACATTTTCTTACAAAAATCCAGAATTGTGTGAACGTTGAATTATCAACTCTGTTAAGTAGAAATTCTATTTTGCGCCACATATAGATAGATGTGGTTTTTTGTTTAAAATTGTTTCAGTATTTTTATGGCTTATTGCCCGAATGGCCTAGTATTTTTTATTTGTCGACTATTATTAAGGTCAGGATTTTACTATTGCCGTTATATTTTGTAAAAACCCTAATAGATTGCATACTTTAATTATTATAAAATACATTATTAGATAATTCTTTCATCCCAGTTAACACGGTGTCGAGCATCACTTTCTTTCTCGGCGCTTTTGTGGGCATGGGGATCAAGAGCCCCAAACCATTTTAAATAGTTCTTAAACTAATTTACGCTTTTTTTTTATCATAGGGTTGCTTAATAATGTAGGCTCCTAGATTTTTAATAAAAATAATTATTTAAAAATGATAATTTTTGTTAACCCTATTCAAGCTTATAACTACAAAACAATGCAAATTTAACACAATAATATGCAGGGTGGTACTACTGAGGTTTAAAAATTCGATTGGAATTTTGAAAACAGCTACAGATATATGGTCGGTTAAATTAAAGCAAAATTTTTTATTAATTATTTAAATACCACAGTGAAAACTTGTCATAATTTATTATAATAAATGACCCTGTACACTTTTATTTCTGGTTGTGTATTTTTTTAATAGTTTGTAGTAATTAATATTAAAGGTAAACATTTGTTTTTACCAAACTTTAACTCATAAACTGTCATTGTAGCAAAAAAAAAAGATTAAACAAAAACATAATTATTTTTATAGCTATTTATGTATCAAGGGCGTTACTGGGACTATAATGCCCTGAATGTCGAAATAGCCCGGGGCCTAGATTTCGACCTTCAGGGCATTATAGTCCAATAAGCTCGTGGTCATCAATGCTTTATGTTTTACCCAAAGAGTTTTTAATGACTAATTACATTATTTATTCGCAATATAAAAATAAGTTGCACCTGTACCTGTATACGTAAGTAGATAATGACTGGTGTTAAGTTTGACTGATGTTTCTGTCAGTTAGTCAGTTGGCATTTTTTATTTAACGATTTGCTCAAAATGGAAGAAATTCCACAAAAAAGAGAAAGGCCATAAAAGCGACCGAAAATCTTTTGCCAGTTAAATCAAGGCAACAGTATGATCGGGAGTATGGCATATTTGGTATTTGGAAAGATGCGAACGCAATTCTTCAAATAACCGAAAACTTTTAATGGCATATTTCCAGGAACTGGTAAGTTATTGATTTTATTTTAATACATATGTTTAACAAACTTTATTATTTTTAGTCGGAAAAATACAGTCCGAACTCTCTCTGGACCAAGTATTCCACCCTAAGGTCTACGTTGATGGTCTATGAAAATATAGACATTTCGCAATACCATCGTCTCATATCTTTTTTAAAAGTTAAATCGAAAGGATACGTCCCGAAGAAGTCTAAAGTTTTGGAAGGAGAACAAATATTAAAATTTATTAAGCAGGCTCCTGTGATATCTACTTGGTTAAAAAAGTCATATTGGTAATGGGTGTTTAGGTTTAAGACGAGATGGTTTGGGCAAAATGACCATTGATGATATTGAAGATAGAGGAACAGTCTTGGTTATAAAAAAGGGACCAGGAACTAAAACTTCAAAATTTACTATCATTGAAGAAAAATTTAGGCGCTTTAAATTTAATAAAAAAAAAAACATTAAGACTAAAGGAGCGAAGATTCTTTCTTACCTATAGAAAGGGTCGATGTACAGTAAACCCATTGGAAAAATACCATAGGAAGCGTCCCCCTGATCGCAAAATTTTTTAAAAAGGATAATGCAGAAGCTTACACCGGCCACTGTTTGCGTCGCACATCGTCAACTTTACTTGTTGAGGCGGGGGCTTCGTTTTTAAACGCTAAAACAACATGGGAAATGGAAAAACTCTTCAGTAGCTGAAGGATATATAGAAGAAAGTATTTCATCCAAAAACAAAGTAGCCAAAATGATTGCCAATTCAGTTAATTCCGAGGTTAATTCCGTATCGACTATTGAAAATTCTTTAATGGACTGTTCTTCTATACAAAATAGCGTTAGTGCTACCACCGCTGCTACAATAAAAAACACCGACCATTCTATAAGTGGAACAGCTACATTTTCCGGGACATTTCAAAATTGTAATTTTGTTTTGGAAATAAAGTTATTCCTAATTTGTTTAAAGAAAAATTATTTTTGTATAAACTTGATCTTTATTATTGAGAGAAATAAATTGGATAAGCAATAAAATTTCCATATTAGCGCATTAGGGCATTATAAGCCCGGGGATTATCATGTGCCCGCATAATGCCCTAGGTGTGATAGCAGGTATATTGCTATCATAACATATTCCGTTTCTAAGGTATTATGGATCAATAATAGATAGGTAAAACATAAATATATTTTTGCAGTCACCCACTAGGTTAGTATTATTTATTTTTAATTTTAAAGTTTCAGGTTTATTTTTAGTTAAGTTTTTTTGTATTATAAATTAATTTATGTAGGTACACATCTATAATATTTTTTGTTATTATTTGTTTATAATAACGGAACAAAGTAAATAGAATTACGATTTACCTACGTGTATTTTATATTGAATTTCTTAACCAGGGTGTTAGATATTATGCCCAAGTTTAATTGCTTAATATAATCCAAGTTTAAAAAAAACATATTGGTTTAATAAATTTTGCTTTAATTTCCCTGGACTTACACAAATACTTTTTTACAAGCCTTATGTTGATAAATGAATTACCAATTAGCTCCACTATATATTAATGTATAAATACCCTAAATTCGAGCAAAAGCCAACTCTTATACGATTAAGATTAATATGGCTCAATCTAAACAACCTTTTTTAAAATACACACCTAGTATATTAAAAAATATTGAAAAATTAAATCCAACCCGTTTAGCCTCCCGCTTTCGCTACTTTGTATTTTGAATAAGGTACAAGCGACAGACATTGGCAACGTCGCACATGGTTTCGTACCTCGTTTCGCTGGGGCAGGGGTTACCGACTTAATTTTATTCGCATTTACGGAAGCATTGATATCTCCGAACTGATTCAGAGCGCCCCATTTAAATGAACCATCTATCCGTAGTAGTATTATCTTTGATTATACTGATCTCGTATGAGTTACTGTCTATTCAAGATTGGAAAATAGATAGTTCAATTGAGACTTGGCAATACAATAAATTTTACAATAATTTAAAAACTAATTTTGTACCTATTCTGTATACAAAACAGAATAAATAAATAAATAAAAATTTACACTTTGACTTTCATCATTTATCTCCATCATTTATTTATTTCCAGGCAAGAACCTGGACCAGAAAATTTTCTGGGTAGTTGTGCAGGCGCACTCCGTAACAAAAGCATTTAATTTTTTTGCGTTTTTTAATCATCTTTAAAATTTTCTCACATTTTTTTAAAGTATTTTAGGATTTTTTAACCAAGTTTCTATTTTACAAAATAATCTGAACAGCTTTTTGGATTTTCTTTTTAAATGTACTAATAATTTGCTTGTATATTTTCCTACAAAATCTTACATTTCTTAATAAAATTTTCAAAAACTATTTAAAGCCCTTTAACTACATTGCGCCAAAAAAGTATCGCATCACCTCTATTTTCTGTAAACATGTCCTAGCATAAATCTTAATATCTTCTCTTAAAAAGGAGACATCAAGATGAACAAAACATTAAAAAAAACAAGGCTTCAAGGTTTTGATAATAAAAAAATCTGCTACTATCGGTAAATCTTTTCATAGATTGTGCATTTTTCCACAAAGCAACCTATGTTTTCATGTTGAATAATATACTATTGTTCCGTTACCGAACTTTAACGAGCTACTTAGAGAAAATGATATGAAGTACCAGTTAGTGATAGATAACTTATTTCTTGTCTATTTCTATCTCTATTGAAGTTCGCCTGCTGACAGAGCTGTCAAGTACTCTTAAATAGTACTTCAAGTACAAGTACCAAGTTTTGATTTTTAAAAATTATTTCCCAAGTACAAGTACCAAGTATTCATTAAAATGTACTTGCTTTTTCAAGTAATTAAAAAAAGTATTTGGGAAATTCATAAGTATTTTAAGTAAATCAAAGTACCTTCATATGTAAATTTATGGCAACAGGCCTACAATGCCAAGTACTCAGTGAGCGCTTGGGCCTTAAACTATTATAGAAAATATTGTTTTTTTCAAAATGGGGTCTTCTCCTGTGGTTTGCCAACGGGTTGGCGTTGGCACCCGTTGGCATCAATGCATCTGGCTAAACCGAGGTTTTCATATGGGTGCCTACTAGTGATGAGCAAAGCAAGACCAAGACCAAGACCGGGCTAGTCTTGGTCTTGGTCTTGCAAGCCTGGTCTTGGTCTTGGTCTTGCAAAAAAGGAAATTCTTGGGCTTGGTCTTGGTCTTGCACCACCGTCTTGGTCTTGGTTCTTGGTCTTGCTGCGAGTCTTGCTGGTCTTGTTTTTTTTTTGGTAAAAGCAATAATTTAAACTGAAGTAAATTTAATAAAATATATATTTTTTTTAAAACTTAAAAATAAATAAAGATGGAAACTATATTTTCTGCATTAAAAATTTTAAAATGTGCCAATTTTAACCTTACACATACGTTTAAATTGTTTATTAAAAATCATATTTTTTAAAAGTGGGTTTTTTAATTTATTCTCAATTTTTAGTTGAATTGAGACACAACTTGTTTTTAACATCTTTGTGGCATATAGAAAAATTTTAGTAATAAGAATTATTAAAATTTTCTTTGAAAGGCATATAAAATTAAAAAAAATACAAAACTATATACTGTGTGAGCAGAAATTTTTTTTAAATTTTTAAACCCGATGTGAATTTTTTTAAAAATGGTTCTAATATGTAAACATTGGTTTCTGATTCAAAAAAGGTATTCAGAAATCTTCTCAGTTTAATGAACTTTTTATCTTTAAATTAGTCAAACATTTGCCAAATACAAAGTTTGTACAAATACTTTATAGATATTCTGCCCCTATACAAGGTGGCTCAATACTGTGACAAAGCTCGCTATCTCCAAAACCCGTTCATTATGGTGAAAAACTGAATAAAAAAAAATTATAAAAAAAATAAAATGTGAATTTATTTCTATTCCAGTTTTGTGAAGAATCCACTGCCACTCAAGAAAACTTCCTTATTTTGGGTTTTAACCTAAAATATAAAATTTAGAAAAAAATTTAAAAAATTCCATGTATATTTTGTTGTAAAATTTTAAATGCTTAAGAAAATGTCAAAATATTTTTAAATATAATTCTTGGTTTTAAAAAAAGACATCAGTATTATTCTCTTACATTGTTTTGTTTTATAAAACGAAATATATTTAAAATTCATTATAAAATTTTTTTCTAATGAAAAAAAATATATTTTTTTAACCTCTTTTTCTTTTCTTTTTTAAGAAGACTAATTGCCACTTTTACAGTGGAAACAAAAATAAGTTTTCTGAATTTTGGAAATTTTATACCCTGTAAGGGCTCCTAAAATTATTTAAAAAACATTCTTGAAATTTTTTTAAGCTTCATAACTTTTGTACCTCGCTTTTTTGTGTAACGGCAATATGTCTTTGTGGCCATTTCAAATTTTTTATTTTTTAAAAAAGGGAAATTTTACAAATTTGGAAAAGAACTGATAAAAAACAAAAAAATTCAATTATTATTTATTAAAAACATTTTACATTAAATAATTGTTTTTCAGTTCTTTCAATTTTTTGTCTTTTTGTATGATAAAATTAATTTTAATTTTAAAAATTAATAAAAATTTATTCTTTTTCTGTTTATTTTTGGTTTACTTTCCCCCATCTTGGTTTGGCTTAAAGGAAAAATTTTAGCGCCTCGTCCGGTCTGCTAAAACCGCCGCCGAAGAAAACCCGGGTCTATCCCCTTGCCCGCGGTTGCCAAATTTCTTGGGATACCTTCTACTATAACGTATCTTTCTTTTTAATTTCATCAGCCCAGAGCATTTATAATTTTACGTTGACACAAGACCGATTTAAGACAAAGTCAATTCTCAGTAAAAATTTACACTTGTCTTTGCTGTTGGATCCAATTCAAATGAGCGCTGTAATGCAATACAATAGAAACAGCAGCGGTTTCGCGTATTTTTGTTTTAACTTGTTTGTATATTATCTAAGGCGTTTAAATTATACTTGGTTGTTTTTTTAAGTACTTTTATTTGCCAGTACTTTTACTTCAAGTACTTAAATAAATGTTTCCTTGAAGGTGTTAGACAATGTAATGGTTTCAATAACACTAGAATCTTGGACTTCCATTGTCTTTATTTGTCAATTGTTAGTGGTGTAACAATTAACAAATAAAGACAATGGAAGTCCAAGATTCTAGTGTTATTGATACTTAAATAAATACTTCAAATAATTTACATGGTCAAATCAAGTAAAAATCTTGAAGTAAAATACTTAAAGTACAAAAAAGTACTTCAAGTAAAATTTTACTTGAAGTACTTCAAGTTTTGATAGCTCTGCCTGCTGATTAGTTTCATTCATCAATCTTAGAAGTAGGTTTTGTTAGTTTTATTTTGTTTTTCTTATAGATAATGCAACCTTGCATATCTTTAATAAGGGTAAAAATTAAAATTAACTTGCTTTTTATTTTGCATCCAAATTTAGAAACTCTAATAATTATAAAATAGGACGACGAAGACTCACAACATATTTTTACAAAATAATTAACTTGTGCCGAGATGGCCGATTTAAAAGCTGGCCAGCTTTAGGTTCGGGCTGAGATGGAAAAAATGTATGCGCCATACGTGATCTAGTTAATTTGCCGTTTTTTTAACAAAGAAAACCGAAATTGCATTTTAATTTTAGCACAACATGAAACTGATACATCATATCAATGTAGAAATCTATATCATTAAAACCGTATTAAGTTCTCGTCGAGTTCCCTTTTTAAAACAATTTAGATCGATTTTAAGATACTCTACTAGGAAGAAATAGTATCCTATTAGTCTGCAACAAGTGTGGTAACAAACAAGTTATGTAAAATTAGCTCCAACCAACCCAGAAAAATTGATATAAATCGTAAAATTATTGTATAAATTTTTTCCCTTCGTTTTCGACCCCAGGTATCATTTTCCTGTAATCCAAAATTATTTGTTTATGATTCTGTTCTACATTATCTATATTCCTGATTACTGGTGCATGAAAATCAAATACCAAATAATTATATAAATATTCATAATTTTAATTTGTTTTAGAACATTAAATCAAATATGTCTTTAGCAGATGAAGTTTGTTTCACCTTTTTTTTTTGAGACGGGTTCCTTTAAAAACTGACGTCCATAGGTGTCTTAGAAAACATGTGACAGTGCACAGGGCTTAAGTGTTTAAGTTTTATCTCGACATCGAACATAATTGTGTTCTTGGGAAGCTCTTTATGTAATACTGTCTATTAATAAATCCCGCAAGGCCAAGCTTGCGCCTTTTTGGGTTGAGATTATTAGTGCCTCATTTTTTCTTCAATTTATTTTTTTTTCGGCATCCAACCTGACAAAAATACTATTTGGGTTTTTATTCATATGACACGGGGATAAAGGGATTAAATTGTTTGTGTATGTTTACTTTATAATATAATTTGTTTTTTTAACAGAAAATCCTGCATTAATAGGGGCTATTTTGGTGTGTGTGTGTGTGTCCCCGGCACTGGTTAAAACCAAATGGGCCCGCATCTCTCCTTGTTTAGAGGTTAAAAGAATGTTAAAAAATTTTTTTACCATTGTAGGAGTTCACAGTTGATAATCATAATCTATTTACATAATTTTGTATTTTTCTGTGTTGACATTATAGTGTTTTTTTTTTTTTTTTGTATTTTTTTTCCCCTTTCTTTTCTCATTTTTTTTTTATATTTTTTTTCTTTTTTTTTCCAATATTTTTGAGTTATATTTTATCTTTTAAAAAATTGTATCTTTTTCTTTTTTTCTTTTTCCCTTTATTTAAATTTTTTTTTTAAAATTTTTTTTTGTATTTATGACATACTGTAATATGATTTGTATAATCTATAATTATTTTGAAATAATTACTTAATTAATTAAATGGTTGAGGAGATACTTGTTCCGATCTTTTCCAATAGGGCAGTTCTGTGATTAGTGAATCTAAAAAAACGAGGATAGGGGGTATTTTTAAAAAATGATTCTAGACGTTAATAATACTCTGAATATTCAAAAATAGCTATTTAATAAAAGATTATTAATAGGGCGATTAATGATAGATATCATTAATCCTAATAAAAGGAGTAATTACAATATTTTTGGGTAATCGTTCTGTTACTAGATTTTAAAAATTTTTTTTTTTTAATTTTTTTCGAATTTTTTCCCTTTAAGCACAATCGAAAAAAAATGCCTTAGTATTAATACAATAAGGGTTATTAAAGGTTCTCTGGTTTGATAGATTTTTTTTTGCAAAAAATTGTTTCTGATATGTCTAGAACAGTAACAGGTAGTATTTTTTTAAATGGAAACAATTAAAAAGATACAGCAGTTAGAAGAGGCAGATTTCTGTCTTCCCCTGGAAAGACAAATCTTCCATTTAAATTTTTGGGTTTTTCCCCGCAAAGTGTCGTAAATCAAAGAAAGTTGACAACAAAAAATGGAAGATTTGTTGCGCGCGCTTTCCCAAAAGAAACTGTGAAAACTAGTGAAGAACTACTGCCTACAGTTTCTGCTTGACCTTCGACAGTGGGTGCGGTCGTTAAAAAAACTACATAGTTTTTTCCGGGAAGGCAGTTGAAGGAGCCGTATCTGCTGTTTTTCCCGTGGGGGGGATAAAGGGGAAAAACTCCCCCTGCAATTGGAATGTGGTGAAAGTGTAGTTTTTAAGTCGGAGTTCCAAAACCCCTTTTTTTCAAATCCCGTTGTATCGTTGACCATATGGCGTTGAGCACAGGCTCGTGAGGACAAAAAAGGATCTGACAGAACCCGGCTATATCTGGATTTTGTGCTGCATTTCTCGAAACTGAATGCATTTAAATAGCTTTATTATTTTGAAATAGTCGGAGCTTCGATCCCGGTTTCGGGCCCTACATCAGTTCTAAGAAATATGTCAACCCCTCTTAAGTTAACGGGGGTGTAAAATGGGGAAAGGGGTTGCTCCGCCTCTTGTAAGCTTTGAAGGGGTGAGGGGGCTTTGGCGGTCCTGGGGAAAAACCATCCGGGGTATAAAAACCCCCCAATTTGCAGTCAGTCAAGTCAACTCCCGGGGCTGCTTTTTGCAATTCTTGGGCAACAACTTTTCCACTTGTTTCTCTAAATTTGAAAAAGCACAGTTTTCAAAAAAAAACTTCCATTGTTGCTCATTTGAGAAAACAACTTAATTCTTTTCTACAAAATCTTTTGTCAACTTTTATTTTAAAAAACTGGTTAACGCTTAAGATCCTTATAAAAATGAAAAACATACAGAAAAGTTTAAACGGTTAGGAAAAAAAATTGGTGTAACTTTTGACATTTCCATCACATTTATCATTTAAAAAAAGCGTAACAGCATTCGCGTGACAAGGGGCCAATCTCTTTCTAGGTTATTCGTCTTCAAATTAAATATCGGATAACTTATTTTTCCCACCCAAAAGTCAGTAAGGTTTAACAAAATGTCGTTTTATGACCCCGGGGTTAAAAGTAATTACCTTTTGCCTTGTGCTAAATGATTTACTTTTAACACAGATAATACAGAAACCTAATACTAAGGGTCAAAATAAATTATTTATTAATTAAAAGTACAGTTTAAATACGAAAAAAAACTCCATGGCCAACAATTTACCTTGGTAGATATCCCGGAAGAGCAATGTCATCCACCAAAATTTTGGAGAAAATTTTGATCAGCAATTCTTTTCTCTTGTAGAGTCTTCTATATATCCTCTGCTACTGTCTGGACTTTCATCCACGTTTTTAATTGTAGTAAAGGTTTTAAAACAACAAAGTCCAACAAACTAGCTGAGGAACGTCAGGATTTCGGTTAAGATGGGAATCAGGAAATTTGAAATTTAGCCATTTGGCAACATTTTACAAATGTTGATTCAACTTTAGTTTGGCACATTTATTCTTTTAGCATTTATAAAAAAATCTTGAATGATTAATATTCGGGGGACAGGGATATGTACTTTTTATAAAATTTATATTAAAAACATATCACCTAAGGAAAATGGCATTTTGTTTTTGGAAGTTATTTTCAATATCTTTTAATATGATTTTTGTTTACAAAAAGAGGGCCATTAAATATATGTTCAAAGTAAAACTAGAGATTCAAGTAGACCCTTTTTTTAGCCCATAAAATTTTTTACACTTCCTGTATTTTTTTTGAATCTTGTTGTCTCGTTTTTAAAAATGTAAAACTGAGATTGGATTAATTCAGTGTAAACCTCGCCAAACATTTAACTTGAATTACCATACCTTCCACTGGGCAGGGGGATTCTACTTGTATAGGAGTAGAAGATATTTAAAAACATCTTCCTTTGCTATTAGAAGTCTACGGACAGAAAATTGGAGGTCAGGGCTATTTTGATCTCTAAAGCGTACTATTTGGTGGAGGATTTTTGCTTGAGACCCATTACTGATTTGCTTTTTAAGTTAAATCTGGATTGTCTTTGGGGCTGGACTGAACTGACGGTGATTTATGATTTTATGTTTTTTTTTTTTTTTTTGTTTATTATAGTTTTTTCTAGTAATTTTAAGTTGACTAGCATAACAAATTATTTATATAATTCCTTAGGTCTTGGTTGGCACTAGGTGAAACATTATAAATAATATAAATTGAAGAAAACCTCAAACAATGCATATTTCACTGTCTGTTCGAGAATATCTCTGGCATGTGTTTCGATGACTGCTTGCGGTCATTATCAAAGAGTTTACAGTAAACTAAACCAAAGTCTTGACAGGTGCCCTATTTAAATAGTTTTAAAGGGTTAGATGGTGCATTATTTTAAAGATCCTTCAATGGCTAAATTTGAATTTAATTAATTGCTTATCTCAGAGTGGGTTTTTCCATAGTCTGTATGCACCGAATTATTAGTAATGTTTTATTTTATGTACAGCTTTTTAATTTCTAAAATTTCTAAATAGTAGTTTTTTTGTTTTTTATATTGCCATTATGTAGTAACTTACAGTGTTACATTAAAATGGTGATTTGAGTTTATACAATGTTCTGCAGAAGCCGGTTTTAGGTTAGTTTGAATAAAATTGAAGTTTTAGTACTCTTCTAAGTCTATGTTTTAAACTTAACGTCCTGTCTGCCCTATAAATTGCGTTACAATCAAGAACAACCTAACTCACCAAACACCTGATTTATCACATAGTTTGTCTCTCTTTTATTATTTACTAAATATTTTCCCAGATTATTTTATTAAGTTTCTATAATGTTGACGTCCATTTTTGTAATTGGTTAGCTACTTTTTGTGCTTAATCCTTTCACACGATTTATGGAAAACCATTTGCGGTTGGTAGTGTTTTTTGATATCATTATCCGAAAAATTTTAAAAATTGTTTTTGTCTCTTTTTATGTATAGGTTTATCTATTATTTTGGCTGGTTTTATAGCCATTATTGTGTACTATTGTTTTTATAATAGAGAGTTCCTTATTGTAATTTATTTCACTTAAAGGGATATTTAAAAAGTCTGTGGGATTAAAGCTGAAATACTGACATTTTTATTTTCCATGATTGGTTAGAGTCTGCAGGTATAATTGTATCAGTGTATGTTGGTTTCTATAAATACATATTTAGTGTGTTACCAGTCATTTTATAGTTAAATCTAAAAAAAATTAAGTGTTTTATTATTTCTGTTTCATGTGTAAATTGAATATTTTTATTGAATTAGATTTAAAGTTCTAAAAAGTTGTTTAATAATCTATCAATTTGTCCAAATACAAAAAATGTCGTCAACCTGAACCAAAATAACAGGTCAGTTGTTGACGACATTTTTGTGACTGAACGAGCAAATAAGTAACTTTTTTTTAAATGTCAATCGGCACATGAAACGAAATGAACACTTAATTTTAGATTTAATATAGAGTAGTAATTATGACGGTATAGAAACCAGTCTGCACACCGATACAACCAACCAATCATGTCAGTATTCATGCCTGAATGTCCCTTTAAGTAGTAAAGTACAATAAAGAAACTCTCTGATATAAACAATAAGCTTCATGTGGCTATGTCCCACAAATAGATAAACTCATAGGAGTGAAGATGGGGTAACTGCGTTTCCGGGGCAGTGCATCTTGCATATAATTTCTTTATCCCGATTAAATATTATTCTTTTGCATAATAAAAGTCATGGTAAGGTCCGGCAGCGCGCCTAAACTGCATCGCATTTTCTGCCTGATACCATGAGCGTACATCTGCATGTTTTAGACGATAATATGGTTATCAGTCTTTTGGACTATGGTTTGTTGAAACTCTTCAGTATCTGCTTTGGTTATAGATCAATGGCAACTCCTTTTGGTTGCATATGTCAACGTGCAATAGAGAAAATCTCTGTCAGGCAGTATACGCCAGTGTTATTAGTTGAATGGGGTGTACTATGAATTGCCATGGTTTCATTGTTTTCATTTAAGATATATTTATTCTTATAGAACATCATGATGTAAGAAATTATAAGAGAAAAACAACTAAGCCAAATTATCCCAAAGATGATTTAAAAAAGCACTTGAGGCAATTACAGAAGCGGTCAATTCCTGGGCACTCTGCACAAGTAACACTTTTTAAAATACTGAAGCACAATTCGTGACCACATAAAAGGGAAGACGGGAGTCAAAAGTCAATCAATGGGAAGACCAACAGCTCTGTCCGAAAAGACGCAGGAGAAAAATTAGCGAAGGTATTAAGTAAGACATTGGAATACAATAATTTGGGTAGTAGATACATTTACTATACACGGGATAGAAAATTTGTTCTGATTGCTGTAGGAAAATGATTTGGACTCTGTAGAAGAAGTTCTGGATATTGTTGGGGAGTATGTCAGCGCAATAATATTCCTACGCCTTTTTCTAAGAACAACATTCCAGGAGGACCAGTTCCCTTAAATTTAAGCAAAGACATAATTTGTCGATAAAAAGCCAGAAGCTCGGAATACGCAAGAAAGAAACGAAACACAGATCCTTTTATTACTTTTAAATGAATATTTTGAGCTTCTTAAAAAAACAATGGAAAACTTGAATATTATGGATCATTCTAATCAAATATGGAACATGGACGAAACAAACAAGTTTTAGCGACCCAATAAAAACAAAAGTCGTGGGACAAAGGAACAGAAGCAACCAGAATAACAGCTGGATCAGGAAAATCAAACACTTCTGTCTTATTTTGCTGCAGCTGCTTGAGTGGTACAAAGGTCCACCCTTAATTATATATAAAGGAAAAAATGTTTGGGACACTTGGGTTGCGGCAAAAGGTTTGGACTACCCACAGGAACAACCATATATACGGCAACAGAAAATGGCTGGATGGAATCATCTGTTTTAAAAATTTTTTATAAAAAGTTTCCTTACCAAACTTAGGACCGGCAAGGCCCGTTTTGGTTATTTATGATGGATGCTTCACATTTCGACATAGATATTATAGAAGAGTCAATTAAGAACGACATTGTAATTATAAAACTACCCACACAGTAGTCACCTATTACAACCCTTAGACTTGGCAGTTTTAAGTCGATAAAGGTACATTGGGATACAAATTTAGTAAAATGGCAAAAGAAGAATTTGGGAAAAACTTTGCCTAAATAAAGCTTGCTGAAATAGATTGGAACGGTATGGTAGGGCGAAATCCACAGCTCATTATTGAAGGCTTTAAAAGGTGGCATATACCGCACAATCAAAGCAATACCTGACGAAAAGTACTTGATCCAGACAACTCAAGCGTTGGAAGTTCTGCAAAAACAAACCCAAGACAACATCCACAATATGCCAAGAAAATACGTCAGAAGACAACAATAATACCGATGATTCCCCGGTTCCCTGTAGCTCACATCAAGAGCTCGAAGAAGAAAAAAATGATAATTTGGATATATCACATAATAGTGACAAGGAAATAACAATAAGTTTGAAGGGGCTTTTTAAATACTTGTAGAGGATCAGCATCTGAAACCAGCATCAAAAGAGCAGAAAAAGAGTTTCACTGGGAGCCGAGATAGTTACTAGTGATGAAGTTAGAAATCGTATTAAAGAAAATATAAAAGACAAAGGAAAGTTATTTGCCACACTAAAAACAAAATAAGTTAAAATAAAAATTATGAAAATATTTCCGAGGATGAAAACGAGGTGGATGATGTAGTATTAAATGATTCTGAGGTGACTATGAAACTTTGGTTGACGTTGTGAACCAAGAAAATGATGAAGTGTTTTACGACAGAAATGTGAAGGTCGTAACATAGGTATTGGGTCCTAACTAAACTAAAAACGAAGAAAAATTCAATAAAATATTTTATTGGGAAGATTCAGAATTAGTTCCTACGAAACATTACCTTAATCAAATTTCTTAGAAGAGTAAAAACAAAATCTCTCTCAAGAAAATCCAGTATTTACTTGGCCCGTCGTTGAAGATGTTTCAGGAAGTAGAAGAGCTCACTTGTGTCCATCCTACCTCCACCTAATGTTACTCTTAAGAGTTTAAATTTTCTGTGAACAATTTATCTTTAGAATGAACTTACAATTTTCAACGCAAAATGCTATTTTTATAATATTTAGTTTAATGTTTAAGGTGGGTAGGTTAACAGAATGAGTTTCATTTCTTTAATCTTAATATTTAAGTTGTTTACCTTGAGTTAGTGCATTTTGGTGCCATCCTTTTTTATAATAAATACTTTTCTACCTGTTTTTCATTTTTTTTTCACCTAAATAATGATGTGTAAAAGTAGAAAAATTAATAAAACACTTTAAGGTAAGCTGTGGCATTAGTTTACCTTTTTGTATTTAGAACTTTTTCTAGGTATTAACAAAATATGGTTTATGGTATTTATCTGAGTATGCGATAATCACACAAGAAATTTTTGTATTGCATTTGGTTCAAAATATGGCAACCGCAAAAATCGCAAATGAGTTGATACCCTTTGTGAACCACGCTCTTGCCCCATACTACTTCATACGTTAAACATATTGGTTTTTATAGGCGTTTACCACTTGCTATCATGGGGCAAGTGCACCTACCCATAAATAAAAATATAAATTTATAATAAATGTTTTTGGTAAAATTAAAGTTGCCGATTCCACTGTGGGTCCTATATACAGGCACTTCCAAAAAAATAGGGGAATCTTTTAAGGGCAGCAAGTAATTGATGATAGCAACGTATTAACTCTAAAAAATTCAGTTTGTAGGCGCTGTTACCCCACTTCACCCATAAAAAGAGACAAAAACAATTTTAAAATTTTCTATAATGATATCAAAAAACACTACCAACCATAAATGGTTTCCATAAATCGTGTGAAAGGATTAAAGCACAAAAGTAGCCCCAACCAATTACAAAAAATGGACGTCAACATTATATGAAACTAATAAAAATAATCTAGAAATATTTTAGTAAATAATAAAGAGACGCAAATTATGTGATAAATCAGGTGTTTATGAGTTAGGTTGTTCTGGTTAGCAACACCAATTTATATAGGGCAGACAGGACGTTGTTTAAAACATGAACTTAAAGAGCATAAAACTTCAATTTTATTCAACCAACCTAAACCAGCCCCATATTGTATTAGCCATAAACTCAAATCACCATTTTAATGAAAATAATTGTAAGTTACTATAATGGCACAAAAAACAAAAACTCGATTATTTAGAAATTTTAGAAATTAAAAAAGCTGTACATAAAAATAAAAACATTACTAACACTCAGACAGACTATGGAAAAAACCCACTCTTAGATAAAGCAATTAATTAAATTCAAATTTAGGCCATTAGAAGGATCTTTAAACAACGTACCTACCTAAACCCTTAAAATTATTTAAATAGACTGTCATAATTTTTAGTTTAGTTTACTTGTAAAACTCTTTGATAATGACCGCAAGGTCGAAGCACATGTGTCAAACCGGCTTCCAACGGCGCGAGACTTAGTCGGCTTGCAAATTGATCCGCGCCGTGGAAATGCAAAGGTTCGCCCGTTCGCCAAGCGGCTTGGCTTTCCCGTCGGTTGTCGGTAAGAGATTTGGCACGAGTCAAAGGATACACGAGCATCGCAGGCTCGACTTGTCTAACTTGTGAGATCCGTTCCCACACAGAATGCTTGCATTTGCAGTTTCTCTCAGTGGCGTTGTATTGTCCACCATCGTTTCTCTGCTTTCTCTTTATTTTTATTTGCTTTTAAATATTCACCGCTCATTACTATAAAAGCTGCAGCACAAGTTGCAATACGCTGATTTTGTTCTTGTTGGCGTCTCATCATTTTCCCTTGATGTTGGCTTCTCCACTATTTTCACCAGAATAACAATCCAGTGGGTGCGTCGAGCGCAATTAAGAACTTGGCGAGTAGCGTTGCAAGCTGTCCGGCTTGCCGTGGGAATAGCGACGGCTCGTCGACTGCGACAGCAAACTGTTTGCCAAACCGATGACTCGGCAAGTCACTTGGCAAATTTGGAAAAGCCGGCTTCAGAGATATTCTGAATATACAGTGAAACATAATACTTGGTGTTTTTTCTTCAATTTTATATTAATTTATTTTAAATTGTTTTACTTTACAATAATTATATATATATTTTTATTGAACCCTTTTAAAATTTTTGTCTGTTTCTTCTGGTGTAACTATCTGCTTGTCATTCGCTTTTAACTAAGTTTATTTTTAATAATGTAGTTTTACTATTTTATTTTAGTGATTTTGACATGTGTTTATTGTTAGTTTAAAATTATGTCTCAAGTTTTATTAGTTATTTTCCCCCGTTCTATTACCCATTCTGTGTTTCAATGCGTACTGAATAAGGTATTGGATTTTTAGAGATTTTCACTTCGACTAGCTTGTCTGATGAGATCTGATAGATCGAAACCGGCCCAAAGATGTCGTTGGGTAAAAATCTCTAAAAAAATTAGTTGAAATTAACTACACTATAGTTATTTTATTGTCTTTTTTTTTGTACATATAATCTTTTTAACAAACAGGTGCACCTGCCCCTTTGTCAAAAAATTATGTATTCTTCAGATAATAAAGCTCTATTCTATTCTATTCTATTCTATTCTATAATGTTCATATACAAGGGTACCACTAATTACAAAGGTTCGTTGCACATTAGTTTTGTGTCTGGTATATCCCTTTAAATTTCCCCATATCTTCGATGTTATTCAATGTCAAATTAAAAGTTCTTCTTGACAACAACTTTAGATACAAAAAATTGCGGCTTTTTTTTGTAAAAATTTTCATCCGGGGCTTCTGCAGAAATTTGTTGATTTGTTTTCTTGTTAATATTTTAGACTTGTTCGGTCGATATCCTTCAAACTTTCGCTTTAAAAGAGCAACAAAATTTGTAATATCTGCTTATGTCTTGATTATTTATGTTCCATCACCTCCTTTAACATGAAATAATTTGACCAGAACTAGACGATTTCCATATTTTGGACTTTTCTTCAAAGTAGAAAGAAGCACTTTTTCACTGGCATTCTTGCCACTAAATTTTTCTGATCACACCATTTTAAGAAACGATTCTATGTAAATTCGTATTGTTGCTTTGACTTATTAGGCATTAATTTAAAGGTAGCTTTATTGGCAGCTTTTTCAAATTCCACCGGGAGAAATTCATTTTCTTGATTACTTTCCATCGAACAAGAATTTGCGATTATTTAGCGTTACTTGTCAACAAAGGCAAATAAAAAAATTTGATTTTTTTTACCTTAGCAACTTATTTCATAGATAAATTAGAAAAAATAATAATAATGTCGACGATAAAAAATAATTAATTTATAATTTTAATGGTGTTCGTAGAAAAAAATAGTGTATGATATAGTGATAAAAGTGATTTTATTTTGTTCGACGTCGACGTCGTTTTCCAAACTTCCCTTCACAAAAATAAGATGTCACTTTTAGCACTTGTATCATAAGTAAGTATTGTATATACCAATAACAAAAAAACCCATTTGATTAAAAATTTTGACCACCCTGTGTATCTAAAAAAGTAATAGCATTTTTTTCTTGGTACAAACTTATGAGACCTTTACCTACTTTAGTACTATTTATTTAAATCTAATACTAAGAACTATTTTTTTGCAGAAATTTTTAAACAAAAGTCATCTCAAAATGCCTCGACGGCATCGAAAGAAGAAAAATTTGGGAAAAGGGGGAATCCAAAAAGGTTTTTTAAAATTATATGAAATTTTAATCAATCACCTTATGTAACTAGCTGCAAAATAGATTAATTTTTCCCACCAGTTGCCTAAACTATTTTTTATAAAATTTATGGTTTTATCCATCAATGGTTCAAAATAATCTTAAATGGGAACTTCTTGCACCAGTAAGCAAGATTTAATTTATGAAATTGTGGTAATTACTCACCACATGCATAATTCTAATGAATAATTAATTCAATTAAAGATAGTTAGTATTGAGGTAATATACAGTGCAGTCTGTAAATTTAATAAAATAAAAGAAAAGTTATTATCCTCGGTAGATGTCGCAGGCTTTGTGGAAAAAACCGGGAACTTAACATAAAGATGAACCTATGGTTGTATAAAATGATAATAAGACCCATGATAACCTATGGCTCATTTTGCCTGGGGGCAAGAGTCACACAGACCGTAGCAAACCAGAACAATTTCCCAAAGTGTCAAAAGGCTAGCATGCGTATGCATCACCTTGGAAGCTATGAGAACAACCCTAACCGCACCCCTGGAAGTGCTGCTAAACCTGCCTTCCCTCCACATTTACATACAAGAAGAAAAAGGGTACTCTGTAGACTAAACGAGGTCAAAGTCCAATTATAGGACATCAAAGGGACCTCAAGATGGGAAATAGAGGAGGACTAAGGGGTCAGCTCATTGTTTGAGATGCCCTCGGACAGGTCAACCCTCGTTTCATCTTCACAAGAAACTTTGGATTGTCATAAGAGAGGGAGGACTGGAAAGAAGGTCCTCAATCAAAGCCGATCATATCTAGTATACAGAGGGCCCAAGACCAACAAGGGAGTAGGAGCACATCTTGGAAAAAAGCCTAAAAAAGGGGCCTCAAGACTTGGTCAGCACGCAACGGTTTTCCAAGCGAAATCGCCGCAATAATGCATTGTGCCGTGCTGATTGCAGAAAAGAGGAGTAAAGGAAAACGCATCGTCATTTACTCAGACAGCCAAGCGGCCATAAAGGCCATCAGTCCTCCAAAAGTTAATTCCAAACTAGTGGGGGACTGTATACAGGCCCTGGAAAAAGTCGGCTTTGCAAACAAACTTACGGTGGCCTGGGTACCAGGCCACGAGGGCCATCCAGGTAATGAAGAGGCCTACGACCGAGCCAAAAGAGGATCAGCCATGGAAATGATAGGCCCTGAGCCACTCTGTAAAATATCGGCAGGCCTCTTTAAAGCATCTATTAAGAGCTGGCTGGACAAACAGTTTCAAAGCTGGTGGGTACAAACACCAGGACAACGAGCGGCAAAGCAGTTCATTAAGACCTGCTCGGCCAAGTTTACCTCGGACCTACTGAGCCACAGTCGTAAGGTCGTAAGGATAACGGTAGGTCACTAAAGGACATTGCAAACTCAACAAGCACCTGAAAAGAATAAGCCTGGTGAAGGATAACCTGTAGGTTCTGCCAGGAGGCTGAAGAAACAGCCCTACATTTGTGGTGCCACTGCGAAGCACTAGAGCTTAGGTTTACTAGGCTTGGTGAGAAACCAAACCGGCAAGATATATGGAGTGGCCAATGTCAAGACTCTGAGTCTAGTTAAGAAGACGCGCCTGGACAAGATACTCTAGAACAATAGGAGAAATCACAATAAATCTGGTAAGGTTGCAGTGGTGGAGGTCATTTTGCCATCTCCTTAAATAATCTAATCTATTCTAATCTATTTATTGGAAAAATGCTCGTACCCGTTAATAAGAATTTTTAGTCACACTTTATATATATATATATATATATATATATATATATATATATATATATATATATATATATATATATATATATATATATATATATATATAATATGTTTAGAATATCTAGAAAAGAACAATAAAAAAACATACACAAACACAAACAATTCCATAAAGTGTTTTGAAAGGAATATTCAAACCACAACAAAAACTCATAACCGAAGTAGAAAGCTTTTAAATAATAAAGGTAATATGCCAAAAGAATAAATTTCAAGTATAATTGGAAACTTTAAAAACTCCTCCCTTAATTTTCAACCATCTGAAAAGGAAACAATTATTCGAAAAAAAATAATAGAAAATGATCTTGCTATCACAAGAGTCGACGAATGCAATTCCATATTTATATTAAAGAAAAGTCTCTACAAATGAAAAATGAAGATCCGACCGAAAAAATACAAAGCTAGTTAAAAAACACCTTGAAAGATACCAACGCTTTCCTGATAGGGAAATTATTTTCTAATTATCAGAAATCCATCTCCCTCGCTCTTATACCGCCTAATAAAGATGTCATATTAAAATGCGTCATTTAGAGAATTATCAGTTAAATTAAACAAATTTTAAAAAGTACCAAATTTTAAGCCAAAATTTTCACTCTAAAATTCAATAGACCTTACAAAAAAACTAAAAATTGTCATCGACCATCGATGTTACTAATATGTTTTAAAATATCCCTAAAGACGATTGTTTTAAAAATAGTCATAGAAAAACTTGACAAAATAAACACTATCCCAGGTCTCAAGAGAAATTTTACAACTTTTGGAATTAGGTATAAATAGAAATTATTTGAAATACGATAATTAATTTTACAAAGAAACAGACGGTTTACCTGTGGATTCTCCTTTAAGCCCCCTGATGGCTGAAATGTTTATGTCAGAATTTGAAAAATCATTTATGAAATCAAATCATTCGGAGAATATTGTATTATGGTATAGATATGTGAATGGCATTCTTGTTGGTTTTTTTAGGAGACCAGGGGGAATTGAAAATTGAAATCAAAATCCATCAATAGGTTCCGGAGATAGAATATAAATTCTATCTCCGGAACCTATTGATGGAACTCAAGTTTAAAGTTTCATTTTTTCATCGAACAGATTTTAAATTTCCCCTCCAGGTACTCGAAGCTTTCCCAACCAACATCAAATTTTAAAGCTTTTTAGCTGATTTTATTGCCATATTATCGATTTCCAACCTTTTACACTAAAACTTCAAGTCTCAACAGAGGCTAGTAAGGATTTTTAATTGGTATAAACAAAGTAGTTGTAAATTTAAAAACAAAGCTAACATTGGCCCTTATGGGCCAAGGGCAACTTTAAAATGCCGCTTTTTAAACATAACAAAATGTTTTCTCTTATTTTTGGTTCTGTTGATATATTTTATCAGTTTTCTTTTTTATAAGCTTGATGAAAAAAAGTTGTTTGGGATAAACAATTTAAATAACTTTTAAACTATTCAGTAAAATATATTAAAATATTAAGCATATTTTAAACACTACCAGACCCAACTTCTTACGCGATATTAAGTTTCTAGGTTTATTTTTACAATGGTTATTAACATTTCTTGAAAATTTTATTTTTCTCTAAAAAATAAATGAGTATATCAGCTTTTTGCGTATTTTCCAAGGTAGTTATCTTTAATTCTGTTATAAATATAAATATAAAATTTACTTTTTATTGATGAAAAAAAAATAAAAAAGACAATTTTTTTTACTTCAAATTGTTAATAACTGAAGTCACTTAACGGAAATATATCGGTTTTTGTTGTGGAGGTCCATACTATTCAAAAAACTTTTCAAATACCTGCCTGGTCAAGTCAAAAAAAAAATCTTATTTCTTAAGACTAAGTGCCACCACGGATGTTATACAAATAACAACTACATCTGATGTATCCATTTCCCCTTAATGCCTGGGTAATGTTATCCTTAAAGGATTTAGAGCATAAAATAATACTGATTCTTGAAACAATATCCAATTTATCACCCTAGCTAAACTTCAATTATAATATTGGCGTGTTATTTTATCATATTCTTTATTTTCAGTGACGAATCCTTAAGAGACTACCACCATCTCCCAGTACCTGCCAAAGAACCCTACATAGATCCCTGGGACCTGGAAAATTATGCCTATATCAGGGAACACTTAGAGTCCACGGAACTCTCTTCGAATCCTTCTTTACCGTTTAGTGGGTCCAGTGGAAGTGGAGGTGATTTTGCCGAAGCGAATTCCAACTCTTTCTTTTATGTGCCTGGCACGAAAAGGCTGACTGATAGACATAATGATATCAGTGGAGATTATGCTGACATTGATGAAGTGAAGTATATGTCAAGACGAGAGCTCGTTAGGAGGACAAGTCACTATGATTTTGGTAAGCAACGGTTGATGCCATTTTTTTATTTGAATTTAAAAAACTGGCTAAAAATATGTCTTTAGTTTTTCCTATTTTTAATTCATTGGTTTTAAAAATTTGTATGTAGGCTATTGATTACGATTAAATATTATCTGTTTTAATATTTTTGGAGCCGCCACTGGTGTAAACGTCGTAACCTGTTGTCAAATTAACCTAGCCTGCAATGATAAATCGGCCCTTATCCATTTTTACAGTTGGTTAACTAACTGCAACTATGTTGTCAGTTTAATCTGAGTGCCTCTTCCCTAGTTTTATAACAATAAATTAGAACAAACTAAAGTAATAACTCAATAGACGTGTACTACTTTTCATCATGTATATGTTGCAGACGTTAAGGTTGTTACTTTTATGGAATAAAATATTCATTACGTGATTAAACGTCACCTTTTACTTGTCGCTAATGTCGCACCGAATAATAATATATATAATACCAGTTATTTTAAATTAATATTTAAAAGGATTTTCGTACCTAAAAAGAAAAAAGGCGGCAGTACTTTTGGCATTAGCATTAAATGAAACTATTAATAGTAAAGTTTGGAATATTATTTTCCGTACACAGATTTCTCACAGCCCGCCATTTGTTAAAATACAGTGCCCTAGCTTTTAGGGGTGTGTAATGCCAGCCACACACACTCCTAAAATCATCAGAGGAAAAACTACTGGACTGGCAGCATGTATAGTCCAGAGAACAGGGTGTTCTTACATTTACACTTCAAAAATCCTTTAGACTAGACCACAACCACCAACCAACTTTTTTTTAAGTCTTATACACAGAATTTGCGGGCTTTTTTTAGATTAAAACAGACATTAGAACCGAGAACTTCTTTAATTTAAATTTATTTTAATTTTACAAAACAAAAAAAAATGGTTTTCGATGAGTTGACTTGTTTTAATGTATAAAAATTTATATATTTGACTTGTAATCCCATTAGTATTAAAATTATTGTATTAATAACATGTAATTTTTGATAATTTTCAGTCTTAGAGGATGAAAACTCTTCTTAAAGTTTTTTTAACTTTTCGTTTTTAAATAGAGTACGTGTGTTTGGTTAGACAATTTTAAGCTAACCCTTAAAAAATATATAAAACGTAACATATTTGTAATGCTGTGATTTTCAAAGCTTAACGAAACTTACAAATAAAAAATATCATATTGTGGCGCCCGCCTCTAACTTTTAAAGTGTTGTCCTTTGGCCGCTGAAGTATGGGCCGCATTGCGCCTCGGTTACGATCGGGTGCAATCGAATATATCGTTGTGGCCTAGCCAGCGTTGCCTACGTCTTTTTACGTAGATCTACGTATTTTAAGCCTTTCCTGTAAACCTACGAACTTTAGTCCCAGAATCTACGTATTTTCAATTAAAATTGTTCAAATTTGCAAAATAGTCTAAATGGGCATAATTTCCTTTACTTTCGCGAAAAAAGCGCATATTAACGCACACTCAACAGGTCTTGCGCCATTCATTTTAAAAATAAAGTGTCCATTCTTGGTTCTTTCCATAGAACTGGGACTTATGTAACACGAATCGTCTTGATTCTTACTTAACCAAAAAAAAAGGAATATGTCCAACAAATTTAACAGAATTAGACCGGGAATTAAAAACTCAGAAACATAATCTTTTTCAGGATCACTAATAAATATTTTTTAAATTTCAATGCGTTCTCCACTTTATTTACCAAAATTGGTTTAAGTTGGTCATTTTTTCATCTTCTCTTAGATATTAAATTTTAAAACCAGTAGAATTATAAATTCATTTATAATTTGTCTTACAACCTTCTTTGCCGGATAAAACAATTTAGCAGATAATACATCTTTAATCTTGTTTAACGCGACCTTCCTTGAAATTTCGGATTGTTCTTCTAAATAATGCACAACAATTAACAAATTACACTCCTATTGTTTTTAAATACTACAGTTGTCCTTCTAGCTTTAATTAATATTTAAAATAGATTGCGAAATAATTGGCACAAGTTGTTTGTTTGGTAAACAAATGCGTGAAAATATGCGTTGCTGTAATTTAAAAGGAATAATAGTGTGTCATCGAGCACTCCCACACATTTTTACATTATTCTGATTTATTATTAAATATTTTGATTTTTATATTTTTTTATCTTGATGCCAAAATACTAACGCACTGTGAGTGTCTTAATCCTAGACCTACAAACCATTTTTTTTACCCGTAAAAATACAAACTGGTAACAGAGATTTTGCTCTTAAAAACGTTCTGAAATATATATATATATATATATATATATATATATATATATATATATATATATATATATATATATATATATATATATATATATATATATATATATATATATATTTTTTTTTAGTAAAATTTTTTTTGGGAATTGGATCCGAGAAAAAAAATGATCTTGTTTTGTGTGATAACTAATTTTTAAATTTTAAAATTTTGACGTTTCGGTAGACTTTAACCTTCATCAGAAAAGACAGCAAAAAAAAGGGGGTTCATGTCAGTGCATTATCCTGCATATTTAAAAACATAAACAAACAGACACTGCTACGGCACACAATTTAAAAAAACAAATAACTGAAACATTTATAAGACGAACATGACACGTATGTGTATATGTTTATAAAGCTATTTTCCCCGGACCCAATTTCCCCAAAGAAAAATTCTTTACTAAAAATATATATATTTAAGATCCAAAAGCCAAAAAAACAAGTATATATAAATACGGTATGTCCCAAATTGGTGGGGGAATGTAGGGGGTTTGAAACCCCCATAAATAGAAAATCGGTTAAATGGGAAAGTTTTGGACAATTATGTTAGTAAGCTAATCCCTTTTTAAAATGGTTTTGCCCTTTCAGGTTTTTAAGAAATTTTGAAAAAACCTAAAACATGCATTTTTAAAAATCGGCCATTTTTTTTTATAAGTGAAAATTTTTCAAATCTGTAAAAACTTCTTCAAAGCAACTTTTTTGTAAAATTTGACCGAATGGTCAATTTTTTTTCTACTTTTCCCGGGTTTTTGAATCATCCAACTTTATTTTCATATGGACCCCAAATTTGGATTTTTACGTAGCCAAATAGTGCTTTTTATTCTGATTTCAACAATGTATAACATGTTATAATTTAAGAGTTTATAACCTCATTTTATTCAAAAAACCAATATTTTCTTATTTGGGCCCTTTTGATTCCGGCGAACGTCATTTTTTGTAAACAATAAAATATTAGTAATTGGCAAAATAGATAAGGTGAACAGATTTTTTACAGAAATGGGTTCGCGAACAAAAGCTATAACGTTAATACCGTGTTACAACAAAACTACACGTAACAAGTTAATTGAATCAAGTGAAAACAAAAAAACAATGAAAAGTGGCTAAACCAATATTCCTTACTAAAATGAAGATGTAAAATAACCACCTAAAATTTAAAATGTTGTCCATATTTCCCTTTAAAATATTAACGATATTTTTTTAAAAGTCCTAACTACCCTATGGGGTATGTGGAATTTTCTATCAACATCCTGGTGAAGATGTTGGATTTTCTTTAAAATGTTGGTTAACTTCTTTTGATCGTGGTTTTAAAACTTCCAATTTAAGCAAATTTGTAACTAGTTTTCAAAATATGTTAGTTTAGGATGCTTTCCTTTCCCGGAAAATTGTCGAAATAAGTTTGCGCAGCTAAAATTTTTAAAATTTCTATTGTTTTGGAAATAACGTTGCAAAATATTAAGTATTTCTTTAAATAATTAACCATTTTCAAAGTTGAAAAAATTTAATAATTTCCCGAGCTAACCAAAATGACGCTAGATGACATTCGCCGGAATCAAGGCCCAAATGAGAAAATATTTGTTTTGTGGGGAATGAGGTTATAAACTAATAACTATAACATGTTATACTTTTTGAAATAGGGTAAAGCACTATTAGGCTCTAAAATGGCCCTATATGAAAAAATAAAAATTGATGATGATTCATCAACTACTTTTTTATATGGGCGCCATTACATTTTCTTGTAACACGTATTAACGTTATAGCTATGTTCGCGAACCCATTTCTGGTAAATATCTGTTCAGCTTATCTATTTTACCAATTACCAATATTTTATTGTTTACAAAAAAAAAAATGACGTTCGCCGGAAAACAAAAACCAACTGAGAAAATATTTGTTTTTTGAAATAAATGAGGTTATAAACTCTTAAATTATAACATGTTATACATTTTTGAAATCAGAATAAAAGGCATATTTGGCTGCGTAAAATCCAAAAATGGGTTTCCCTATGAAAAATAAAGTTGATGATGATTCCCAAAACCCGAAAAGTAGAAATAAAAATTGAAAACCCCTCGGTCATATTCTACAAAAAAGTTGCCAAAGGAATTTTTACAGATTTGAAAATTTTTACTTATAAAAAAAAAATGGCCGGTTTAAAATCATGTTTCAGGTTTTTTAAATTTCTCAAAAACCGAATGGGGGAAACCATGTAGTAAACGGGGTTTCACCCTTTATCCAAACTTTCCCCATTTTCCCATTTTCCTTTTATCGTGGTCCATAAATTCCCCCCAAATTTAAACATATATATATATATATATATATATATATATATATATATATATATATATATATATATATATATATATATATATATAAAAGTGAATGGGTAACCCCCAGCCAATCCGATTACACGTGTTTCACCCCCTTTTTGGGGATGGTCCCCCGAATGTAGGCCGCAAAACACCCTTGACTGCGAAGCAGCTGCCTTAAGAACAACTGTAATCCAATATAGCTGAACGTTAGAAGCAACTAGCGCCATCTCACCAATAATTCCAAATAAACCAATCTTAGTATCGACAGGTTAAGATGTTAATGTGCGCCATATAGGTGTTTTACGCAAAAACATTTAGAAGTTGCTTACACAACACACTTAATGAAAAATGGCAGTCATGCTGCACGTCACCTACTTGGAATTGGCAAAAGAGCTCATTCCCGAAATTCACATATCCGTGAACTAAGGGGAAGCCTTTTTTCATTAAGTGTGTAAGCAACTTCTAAATGTTTGCGTAACACCCTACATGGCTTAAACATCAACCGGTCGATAAAGGGTTGGTTCTAGTTACTTGACGGGTGGCGCTAGTTGCAACTTTCCCGGCTGTATTAGTTACAATTTTTTTAAAGAAACTGCTTCGCGATCAAGGGTGAAACACCTTAATCGGATTGGCTGGAACCCATCCATTCATTTGGGAAAGGCCCGTAATTTTAAAAAAACCAAGCTTAATAATCAACAGAACAGTGTTTTGCACTAAAAGTATTTTACAGAACAAGATATTTTGGTATATAAAAGTATTCAGTGTCATTTATGAATATAGGTGAATTTTTTTAGAATTTTTGCATAAGTGTCAATTTTTGTTCTATTCGGCCATTTTTTCAGAGGTCCGAAAATGTTTCCAAAAATTCTTAAAATTTATCTATATTCCTTGAATGATTCTGAACAATTTTAATTAAATCAAATTTTTCCTGCACGTTTTCTAAGTCCGTCCCACTGCGTCGTTACTCCTAAGCCCACAAATGTTTGCTCTGACTGTACTATTTTCAGCCAATCCTGTACGACTAACTGCTCGTTTGTAAAATCTGGCAACTATGTTTTTTTAAAACCAATTAGTAATTTCTGACGCATGCGCGCTGTATACTTTATTCGCGGGTTAAATACATGCGTTGTTGGCAGATTGTCTTTAGTGTATTTCTTTCACGAGTTCAAAGAGATCAATTTGTCATTATTTATTAATTAATATCTCAAACACTGTATTGTAACAATCAATGGGACTAATTTTAAAAAATTTCTAGTTGTTGTTTACTATTAGTTTAGTTTTTCATACACATCGTAAGAAAAGTTTAAGAGTTAAAATTATATATGTAAGTTATCTTGCAACCAAAAATACCTCCGAAACTGTATTGTTAAAAAATTTCATTTTGCAACAGTCGATGCAGAATTAGTTAAATAATAATCAATATAAATTTCAAAACAAATCCTAAGAAAGTGGCTCTCATGAAACAACTATCTTAATCTTTGAAAATCTGTTTTGCATTATATGGTTTATTAAACTTACTTAATAAAACTCACTTTGTAGATAGTAGTAGCAACTTGGATAAAGAAATTATAATTTATGTCTTTGGTTGCATTTAATATGCTATTATTATTGTAATGTATTTTTAATGTACCCATATAGAAATTTTGAATAATCATAACTCTTAGGTATAATAACTTACCTACTTTCTATATGATTTATGGTTAAATTGCCCATAAACTGCAATCTTAGAAACAAATACAACTAGGAAACAAAAAATATTTCCAGTATAACGATAATGATAAATAAGCTAAGGAATAATTATAAAGAGCTTAAAATGCGATAAAAATGTGCAAGAAGGAAAAAATATTACAGTTTTTCTTTAGGATGTGTAATGTATTCAACTATAAAAATTATTATATTGCATTATGGATAGAAAGTTTGTAATTATGCATGTTATAAAATTGTATGCTTTTATTTGAAACAGTAACATTATTCTAAGGTGGGAAATTTTTAATGTATATCGTGTATATCGAATACGTAATTAATTACATGTAAGAATGTATAGACAAAATACAAGCAAATATATATAGTACAGGAAATGAAGCATTTTGGCTCGCAATTTTTTCGTTCTAAGTGGATTTACCCGAAATTTTTACAGAAATTAGGAAATAGCCCAAGGATCAAATTCTATATCATCCTGGGAAGCGCTTTTATCCTAGGGGTGTTTGCCACCTTATCTGGGGGTGGAAATTTTTTATTGCATTTTAAGTATAGTCTGTCTCAAAGTATATCGTTATGGCTTTTGACGGACCATACCTCCATAAACCTTTAAAGATTTTATTACCTATTGTTATTGGGTAAACCCATTTGTTCATAAGGGCAGGGGTGGACCAGGTATTTTTTGAGTATTAACCATTAGGTATATACATATTTTGGCTAATATTTTAGTGGCAGTGTTGAATAACCGTTTTTACTGTGCGTTTCGAAAAAGTTGTTTTACGAGAATATAACTATGTCGCGTCGAAATCATTTGTCATTAGATGCAAAACAGGTTGTGAAAAATGTGTATGAAACTTTAATCAGTAGAGGTCTAATTAAAGAAGAAGCTTTAAAAGAAACTGTCTACTTACAAAAACTTCAATATCATCAATAAGGGATATTATTATTAGTGAAGAATCGAACAAAAGAAAAAAACGTAGTGATTTTCAATCTCACCGTATAGACAATACTGATCAGGACCTAATAAGTAGGACAATATATTGTCTTTATGAAAGCGGAGTTATTCCTACCTTGGATAAACTAAAAAAGAAGCTAGACGAAGACAAAACCAATATAAATATTAGCCGTCACCCTCCATAGAGCTGTTTTTTAAAATGGTATTTAAAAACCAAAAAAAACAAAAAAAACAAGTGGTTAATGGAATTTGCAAAGATTACGCAATTGGAGATTTAATTACCTTTAAGAAATTAAAAGATATGGTTAGAAAATAGATCCATAATTTACCTTGATGAAACATGGTTCATTTTTCAACACATTATCCCAAAAGGGTGGGTTGATTCCAGTCAAAACTGTCAGACGAAAGCACCTTCAAATAAGGGAAACGCATTACCATAATACACCTTGGTTCAGGGGACGGATTTTTAAAAACCCTTTCTTTGTCTGCAAAAATATTAAGGATTCTAGCTTGGATTATCATGAGGATACAAGTGCAGAACTTTTAAAAAAATGGCAAAATTTTCTTTTAAAAAATATCCCAAACAACAGTGTTATTGTCATGGATAAAAGCAAACTACCCCACCGCTGCTACAAATTCAACTTCATCAAGTTTAAAAACTGAAATCCAAAATTTGTTAGAAATGATATTTATTTTAAATTCAGTTACAAAACGCATCTTTTATTTAAATTTAGTTAAAACTTTTTGGGGAAATTAAATTTACTAAATTTTAAACAAGATTTTAAACCTACCAAAATTTAGACAAAAAGATTTATAAACAATTGAATAATCGCCTTAGGTGCTTCTGGCGATATTAAAACCCCGCGGAAGACTATTCATCTCTTGCAGGGCCCATAAGGCATCACCAAACAATACTGACGAATAAAAAAACTAACCAGAATAACCAAAACTTTTTAACAAATATATTTAAGCCTACAAGATATTAAATACGTACATATCAACATTACACAGCAAAGTCTAAACAAATACAGGGTGGCCGTCCATATTTTGACCCATTTTGATCGCGAATAACTTTTGAACAAATTAAGATATCAAGATGCGGTTTTCGCAAATATACTTATATTTTAAAGTTTATTCTGTATCTTACCATTTTTATGTGAATTCCATTAGCTCAAAAAAAATGGCCGATTTTCCGATATAGGACAACTTTGTTATTTTAAATGGAACACCTGTATGTTTCAATATTTTTAAAATTTAATCTTTCCCTTTAAAAAATAACACAACTATGGTTATCTTAAAAATAACGATTAGCACAAGAATTGATGTATGTCGAATAGGAATATTATTTTAAAAGTTTTTGAAAGTCGCCTGTGGAAACAAAGTTATCCTTTCCTACAGCACAAGCCATTGTAAGTTGGTCTTTTTACAAGTTATTTTAATTAGAAGCGCAAATGTTCTCGTTAAGTGAAAAGGAAAAGTTATTATGTTTGCCGAAACCCAATCAATAAAAGAAACCAGCGAAGATTTAGAAACATGTTTAATAAAGCTCACCCTACAAATTCAATTAAAATCTTTGGTATAGAAAATTCTGGAGTACAGGATCTTTAGCCTGTAAAGAAATTGAAACAATGAGAATTTGCTAAATAAAACGTTACAAATTCTTTGAGTAACTCAGGAAGATCCAACATTGTCAACAAGAAAATCTCATATAAAAAAGAATTAAATTAAAGCCAAAACAAAATTAAATTTAAAGAAATAAAGAAACTGATTTCCACAAAGGGTGGAATTTTTCCCGAGAATTTAAATTTAGTAAGGAACAATAACATTTTTGGATAGACTAATTGTCAGACAGCCACATTTCACCTCAATGGAAAAGTAAATAACATAACTGCAGGTTTTGGGCAACAGAAAATCCTCGACAATATAACGAACACGTTAGAGATTCGCCAAAAGTCACAGTCTGGTGTGGTATGTCAAACAAATTTATGGGCATTTTCTGAACCAACCTCTTGGACTTACGTTGATATGCTGGAAATATTTTTATCCCAATTGCAAGAAGAAAATCTATTGAATTTCGTCTATTTTCAACTCAAGATGGGCTACACCACATTATGCTAACATTACCAAGATTTGACCAACGTTTTGGAACCCGTGGATTGAATGGAGGTATTTCTGGCCACCTCGTTCACAGATTTGACTATTCCAGATTTTTCTGTGGGGATATGTGAAAGAGAGGTGTATAGTCCACTTCCCCAAAATTAGAGAATTAAAATTATATCCGAAACATAATAGAAAATATTCCCAAGAATTTTGTAATAGTTTTAATAAGTTTTTTCGAATTTAAATAAGTGTCGAGGTCGCGGAGGCATTTTCAACATTTACAGTAGCTTTTTAAAAAGTAATGTAACCTTATTGTAACTATTATTTGTGAATAACCTAAACCTTTGGCGATCCTTTTTTTGTAACATATGAAGCAAATTTTAATTGTTAAATAATATTGTTGTCGCATGCAGTCAATTTTTCGAAGGTCAATAAATACTTGTTTTTTGAGATAAACCATAGCTTTGTTAATTTTTTTAAAGGGAAAGATTAAATTTTGAAATATAGAAAGATATACAGGGTGTTTCCCTTTAAAATAACATAGTTGTCCTATAATGGAAAATCGGCCATTTTGTTTGAGCTAATGGAATGTCACAATAAATCGTGAAGGTACGAGAATAAATTAAGAAATATAAGTGCATCTGCAAAACGCATCTGATACCTTTAGTTCCAAAATTATTTTGATTAAAATGGTCAAAATATGGCCACCTTATATATAATAATATCAAAAAAACAAATAAAGATTACCATTGTCAAGTCAGGTGCCGTCCAGTTAAACAGTGATGGGGCTGGTTATTACTTCTAATTTATTGTTTTTTGTGTATTTAGTCGTGTCGTATACTTTAAGGCTTATGTGGGCCCTTCGAAGCAACCATACAGGGGCCCACCGGGAAACACCCCGTATCCCGGTGGGCCAGCATACGCCTAAATATGAAACAATCATAAAAAGATTATTTAACAATATAAACTACAGTCATTACTAAGCTAACGATTGACGAAATTATTGACAGATCCGTAGTTATTAATTTTTTTTAGTCAGTTACATTTTCCCTTCTTCCTTTGTATCCGATCGCAATAATTTTTGACACATTTTAAATAGAGGTTTATTATTTAAGTAGAATTGTCATTCATAATTTAAATTTAATTTACCCTCCCAACAAAAAGCCACTGGCGACCTGATCGACAAATTTTGGTTAAACTAAATTACCCAACTAACCTATAATTCTTGTAGGCGGACAATCGTCTTTAATAAAAACACTCGATGACATCAGCAATTATTGACTTATAATTATTATTTAACCGTGAACATTTTTATTATAAACGAAAGCCGAAGCGAATTGTCCAACCACCAAATGTAAATAGACGCCAAAAAAGCTAATTGATATAATACCCACATTTACGTAAAAACAAAGATGAATGAAACAATAAGACATTAGATACGCTTCTAGTTAAATCTAGTGGGCAATAAGACAATGTGGTTTTCTTTTGTATAACATTAAATTAAAACATCACAATTATTTAAATTGTTCAATATAGGATCTGTTGTAAGAAGTCCAGGAAACGAAGCATTTTGCCTAGCAATTTTTTCAAAATGCATAAAAGGACTTGAAATTTTGACTGTAGGTAGGGAATATTTCAAGGATCAAATTCTATATCATGCCTTGGGCCTGGTTGCCAAACCATCGCGGAAGTGAATTTTTTTTATCTTTTGACCACAGGAATCAATAAAAATATTAATTTTAAAGCAAAAAAAAATGCATAAACATTATGCTTTTTTTTGTAAAATACATACTTTTCCAGTTATTCGCGATCGAATAACTCGATAAAATCAACGTTTTTTTGCAAATAACTCGATAAGTAGGAATTTTATAAAAAAACTGCAAATAACAAAATTGTAGCTTAAAAACACGAATAAAATGTTTTTTTTTGCAATTGCTGTAAAACCAATACAACCCAAGTTGGGGTTTGTTAAAAGTTAGTTGTTATTCATCAAACACAAAATTTCAGAGCTTCAAAGGCAAATAACGCAAAATCTACGAATTTTTAGAGAAAAGCTAATAATAACTTTTGAAAGTATTTGCAAACACCTTACTGAAAAAAAGGTATGTATTATAAAAGATGAGTGAGTTATGATTAAAATAAGACCAACATTTTTTGCAAAAATTTTCGAAAACAACCCCCTAATTACAACCCTAATTAAATGAGTCATAGCCACCTTTTTCAATTTCCTTTAACTATGTATTATAAATAAATTGTAACCGATTTAAATTACTTAATTCTAAAAAAAAATCGAGCTGCAAGTGAAAATAAAATTTCAGAATTTTAATAAAACATTACCTTTTTTTAAAAATAACTCATAAACCAAGGGTGATACGTAAAAATTTCTAAGATATTAAATTGTAGCTTTTTGATTTACAAATATTTTGCTTTTTTTAATTTACTGTATGACGAAAATTAAGTGAGATATAAACGTTTTAAACGTCTGTGCATAGATGGGTACTACCTTGTTTTAGCCATTTAAACTCACCCCAAAAAAAAATTAAGGGTTTTAAACAGTTTTAATATATAGTACACTGTAGCTCTTGAAAGATGGTTTTTCAAGAACTTTTTATCACAAAACCTAAAGGAGTTATGCTTAAAAATCCAATTCTTTGGAACATTCTAAAAGCGATTCGATGAAATTTTTAACAAATCTGCGGTTTTGTACTGTAAAATTGTAATTGTTTTGCATTGTAAAATTGTAAGGAGTAAGTTTTTGCGGATTTAAAAAATTCAAAATTAAATTAGTATTACTTCTGAGCAGTCACATTTTTAAATTACAAATCTGTGGAAATATGTTAATTTTTTTAGGGTAAACAATTTTTTTTACTAAATCATAATAAGGGTTAAAATATATTAAATAATATTTCAAAGAAACAAAATACTAATTTTTTAACTTATGTTAGTCAAATTTTACTCAACTTAAGCTTTAATGCCTAGTTTTATAGGTTTTAGCAATAAAGGGTAGTTTTCACCCCTTAAAAAAAAAGAACGCCCATCGGCACAATATAAATTTTGAGGGGGAGTGTGAGTTAGACTTACTACCATATTATCATGCAAATCTATGCATTAAAAAAAAAATTGCCCGGTTTTGCACTATTTTCAGCTTTGTTTTCAGGACTATAATTTGTCATCCTGCAAACTCCTTTTAAATGTTTTTATAGTTTATTTTAATATTCTGCGGGATGCTTTAAAGGAAAGATTTTTTAAATCATCATATAGAAATAAATTTTGATTCTCTTTGTTTACATCACTTTTTAATGGTGCCACTTTTTCACCTTAAGAAAGTATAGAAATACAAGATTTAGGTCCAATCTAGGATTGCCAACCGTCATCCAGCCGGGAGGACTGTCCTCCTTTGAACCAAAATGTCCTCCGTCCTTCGCAGCTACTGCGGAGGACGCAATTTGTTGCTCTGTTCTTTTTGTTTTATAATTTTAAATTATTATTTTTTCTAGCCAAGAGTATATATTTCTGTTAATTTATAGTAAACAATTGATTGATTGATTGATTGATAAAGTAAATACACAAGTTGAGGTTTTGTCCGCCTCGACACTGCAGCCTACAGGGCTTGTTGTATCTCTTGTGTATTTGTTTCAGTTAAAAAGGTTTGACACCTTAGACAGGTGTAGTAGCCCTTTTACTGTTCTTTTCTGGTCTCCAGCCTCCTGGTGGTTAGTGTCCACCATGAGGTTTTGATTTGTTCTCCAGTATGTAAGTGCAGGGCACTCATATATGATGTGAGAGGCTGTCTCTTCCTCTTCGTCACATAGTCTGCAAATGGGTTCTTCTCTATAGATGCCCATAGTGTACATATGTTTTCTTAGGGTGCAGTGTCCGGTTATTAATCCTGTCACTATTCTAATCTGATTCCTATTTAGTTTTAGTAATTCACTTGTCAATGCTTTCGATGGTGAGTCCAACATTGATTTACTGTGATTTTGTCTTGGAATGTGGTTCCAGTATGACTGATGTTGTGTTTGAATCCACCGAGTCATGTAGCCACGAACCGAGGCTTTTGGTATTCCAAAAACAGGTTCAGGACCCACAAACATTGCTGCGGAGCCTCGCCTGGCCAGGGAGTCTGCATTTTCATTGCCCTGTATTCCCTGTGTCCTGGCACCCAGGAAAGTGTAACTTTGTTGTGGTTAGCCAGGTTTAGGGGCACTGCAGACAGTTCCAAACCAACCTTGAGTTGACTTGTTGGGATGCCAAAGCTTTTATGGCCGCTTGACTATCAGAGAAGATAGTAATGTCCCTGCTCTTATATCTCCTCCTCAAGTTCTCTCGCAGACAAAGTTCAATGGCATATATTTCCGCCTGGAAAACAGTGGCATATCTCCCCAGGGAAGCATAAGCATTAAACCTGGGGGTCATACCATGTATTCCTGCGCCAGCTCCATTGTCAGTCTTGGATCCATCGGTATACCAAACCAAATTCCGAGACTGACCAGGAGATCGCTCACTACCGCCCCAGGTAAGCTGGGTTTTGTATGGTCTGTGTGTATTTATCTGTTTTGGCATTGTATCACTGCTCATCTCAAATATTGGGTTTGTGATACTGCTCGTTATTCTGGTGTGTCCTAGGGCAGGCCCAGTGCACCAGTTGCCGTTACATTTCAGCCTGTATGCCCCAATCCTCGCCTCCGCCTTAATAATTATACCAAGAGGGGGGAGGCTTAGTAGGGTTTCCATGGCTGCAGTTGGAGTGCTTCTAATAGATCCCGTTATACAGAGACATGCTAGTCGCTGGAGTTTGGATAACTCCGGCTCTGCTTTTCTCTGTTCTATTTTTGGCCACCAGATAGTTGAACCGTAGGTTATCATGGGTCTTACCACAGCAGTGTACAACCAGTGTACTATGCGTGGCTGAAATCCCTAATTCTTCCCCACAGCTCTTTTGGTAGCCATTAGAGCCATTTTGCCCTTATTAATCACATTCTGTATATGTAGATTCCAGGTTAGCTTAGAATCCAGAGTTAATCCAAGGTACTTTACCTCCTGAACATAGCCGAGTGTGGTACCGAAGAAGTGAGGAGATATTAAATCATCCAGCTTCCTTCGTCTAGTGAAGGGTATTAGCGCAGTTTGCCAGGATTAACAGTAAGGTTTTCCTTGTTGCACCATCCCTCCACAATTCTCAGTGCCCTTGCATAAGCTCCGACGTTGTTTTGTAGACAAGTATAGTGATGTCATCCGCATACCCCTGGGTATAGAAGCCATTATTATTCAGTTCCACCAGGAGTTCGTCAACAACCATATCCCACAGTATGGGGATAGAGCCCCCCCCTGTGGGCTCCTTGACCACTGACACCTCCATTGTTTCGCTGAATAACGTGGCTTGCGCTCGTCTGCCAAGTAACATGTTGTTTATCCACCTACAAATGGTGTCGTTAACATTATGTCTGGCAAGAGCCGCGGCCATTGAGTTGAAGGAGGTTCGATCAAAGCTTCCCTCAATGTCAAGAAATGCAGCAAGTGCGATTTCCTTGTTGTTCAGTGCGAGTTCTAATCTGGTCACCAGTTGATGATGAGCAGATTCGCATGATTTTTCTGACTGATAGGCATGTTGGTTTTTGTGGGGGGGCCTCTCTGTCAGAGAGTTTTCCCTGACATACCTGTCGATCTGTTTTTCCATTGTTTTTATCATAAAAGACGACAATGTAATTGGTCTAAGTCCCTTTGTCTGGGAGCAGTCCTTACCCGGCTTTGGAATGAAGACCATTTTAGTCTGCTTCCATGCATTGGGCAAATAGCTCGTAGCTAGGCTTGCACGGAAGAGTTTGCAAAGCAGTGGAACTAGGGTTTCTTTTCCCCGCTGTAGTAGTGCTGAGATTATCCCATCAGGTCAAATTGCTTTGTAGGCTTCAAATGATTCAATTGCCCACTCGATTTCTTCGTAGGTTATGATTTCCTTTGCTACTCCCAGTCGCTTCTTGTGGGCCGAATATTCGGACATTGACGTCTGGGTAGGTCTCATTAAGTTGAGTTTCTCTTGATCCTGGTAGATGTGTTTGGGCAAAATCTCCAATGTTTCCCCCCCAGTTTCAGAGTAGGTTCCATCTGTTTTTTAAAACAGGATTGAGGATCTTTAGGGTTTTTTGGAGTCTGGCTGCCGTGCTGGTATTTTCAACCTCCTGGCAGTATTTCCCTCCATGAATCCAGTTTAGCCTACGGCCCCGTTTATTGTACGGTGGTAGATTGATATTCACCCCACTCCCCCTTTTTCTTCGCTCTGTTGAACAGTCTGCGGGTTTTTTCCTTGCTCCAGTAGTTCGTTATTCCACCAGGTAGACTTTTTCCTGGCGGTTTGCTTTACTAGAGGACAGTTATTCTTAAAAGGTTTGTAATACCCTCCAGTAGTTACAGGAAGCAAGCTCTATGTCAGTGTGTTCCTAATGCTGGTTGTGACGTTACTGCAGTTGATGGTAAAAGTTTCCTTGTATTTCCCCCAGTCCGTGCTCCTCGGATCACGGTACCCCCATTGGCCTCTGAAATGCAGAGATCGCCAGGAAGATGTGCCTGTGATCGACAGCGACGGTTCCTCGATACATCCCCCGAGTTACCTGGGATCGTATACGCGGAGATGCCAAAGTAACGTCGATTCCCCTTTTTACGGGCTCTAGTCACAAAAGTAGGTTCATTCCCCCTTAAACAATATTAAGTGTCTTTCTTTTTTCATTCTATTATTTTATTTCGCATAGTATTTGGCTTATTAAAATAAAATAATTTATTAGTATTTTATTTAAATAAGTTTTCTTCATTATACATTTTATGTATTTATTTTTTTATTAAAAAAAAAATATAAATTTGTAATTATCAAAAATATTTTAAAAATAAATAATTAAACAAGATACCTAGTAAACCTTAGCAACAATAGCAATTTATTAAATTAAAAACATTCAAAATTTATGTTTAGGTTATACAGGGTGTCTCAGAATATGTGAGCTTATATTTAGATTGCCAACTCATCACAGAGCTAAAGGAGGATATGTGAAATTTTTTTAGCGCTTAACTTTTTTAACAAATATATTTTAGCATAAATATATAATCGTGTGGTCTTTAAAAATACAGGGTGTCCCAGAATATGTGAGCAATCTCTCAGAATCCAATAGAAAATTCAAAAATATTATGACAAGTAATTAAGACCCATAAACTTTTTTCCTACGAGCCTTCCCTACGGAGATACAGGTACATAACGGATGACCCTGAAAATCTTTTTTTTTTAATAACTTTTAAAATACTAGGCGTAATTTTATATATTTTTAATATGATGCTTACTAGATAAGTCTTCTTAAAATGAACACATTAAATCATTTTTGGCCTATTTAGTTTGCCAGGGACGGACTAGCTTTGACACAATAATAGCAATTTTTTTAACACCCTGTATGATAAAGGCAATATCATACAGGCATCAACAATATCATTTTTAAATAGCTTTAACTTTAAACTAAAAAAAAGGCATTCTTGATTGACATCGATAAAATCAACTGTTTAAGAGAAATAAAATATAATGTTTGGTATTTTTTTTACATTATACAGGGTGTTTTCTGTACGTCAATATTTAGGGTGGCAATTTTTGGGTCCATTTTAAGAAGAAAAGTTCATATGAACGTATGTCCTAAACGTCTTAACTTTTGAGATATAGGGTGGTAAAATTTTCAAAAATAAATCAGTTATTATTAATATCTGTAATACCACTTTAGACATTTTAATGAAATTTGGCATACATGTACTATGTACAAAAAGATTTTAGACACCACATTTTTTTATTTGCCAAAATAGGCAGATCAAATTCTGTACGAACGCCACTGGTGGAAATAAAAAATGTGGTACACTAAAAAATGCTTCTTGATATATAGTACATTTATGCCAAATTTCATTAAATTATCTAAAGTGGTATTACAGATATTAATAATAAACGATTTATTTTTGAGAATTTTACCACTCTGTATATCTCAAAAGTTAAGACGTTTAAGACATACGTTTATGTAAAGTTTTCTTTTTAAAATGGACCCAAAAATTGTTTTTCTAAATATTGACGTACAATTAGAGAACATGTATAATGTAAAAAAAATTACCAACCATATTTTATTTCTCGTTAACAGTTGATTTTATCGATGTCAATTAGGGATTACCTTTTTTTTGGTTTAAGGTTGAAACTATCTAAAAATAATATTGTTAAGCCTTTATCACACAGGGTGTTAAAAATTTGCTATTATAGTGTCACAGCTGGTCCGTTCCTGGCAAACTAAATAAGCCAAATATGATTTAATGGGTTCATTTTAAGAAGACGCTTAGTATTTTAAAAATTATTTAAACAAAAACGATTTCCAGGGCGTCCGTTATGTACCGGTATCTCCGTAAGGGAGGGTCATAGGAAAAAAGTTTATGGAAACTTGTCACAATATTTTTAGGTTTTCTATTAGATTCTGAGAGATTACATATTCTGGAACACCCTGTATTTTAAAAGACCACACGATTTTATATTTATGCTAATATATTTGTTAAAAAAGTTAAAGCGCTAAAAAAATTTCACATATCGTCCTGTAGCTCTGTGATGAGTTGGCAACCCTAGCTCAATCTTAATATAATAATGGTTTTACAATATTTGTTATAAAGTGTATAAATATAAGTAATTTTTAAGCTATTATTTTTCTACACTTAAACAAAAAATTTTCAAAAATAATACTATGAAAATAAATGCTGCAGTTTTACGTAAGACATCCTATGTATTTTAAGATGTAGTTTAATTAATAACAACAATTATCACCTCTTCAACTGAAGGACGGTGTGGTTAATTTACCGAGAAAGAAAAATGTGCATGTCAAAAATACAATTTATAATTTAGAAATTGGGCAATTAGTACGTACTTATCTTTGGATTACCTTGGCTCTCGAGTCTTGGTCTTAACAAATGGGACTATGTACCTGCCTAATTCTATTCTTTACATTTAAAAATATGATGTTAAATTAATTACATTACGTATGATTGTTACGATTACAAAATGGGAGGTTTTAATCATTTAACACATTATTTACTTTTTAGTTATAAATTCTTATGTTGTTTAAACGATAGATCTATCACCAACTAAACTGCTGGTGAATTTAACTGCAACTGGATATTTTTGGTAAATTTTAAATCTGTGTTACTCTTCAAAATAATAAAAACAAAATACGGTTTTCGCTCTATTGTGGAAACAATTTTTGGAGAAAGATAGCCATTTTAATTTTTTAAAAGTTTTTCCTGTTTTTATTCTACAGGATGTAAAAGAAGAGTAATCTTTTTTTCAAAAATTTTGTCCAAAGCGAAGATCTACAATTTTTTCTCAAAATATCTTTATAAATTAAATGATGTTATTTTTCCTAGCCTATTCCAAAAAAATAGGTTGCTCAGATTTTTATATTTGCTCCGATTTTTAAGACATTTTTTTTCTCCATTATTTTTCTTTTTTTTAAAATTATAGTATCTTTTTAAAAGTCAGTTTAAATTTTATTTTAGTAATTGCTTCCTAAAGTTTCCGTAAGCGCTACATATTCTGTATTCAAGAATTTATTGTTTTTTTAAAACTTTTGGAAAGTATGACCATTTATCCCGTAACGTTTTTTTAGTTTTTTAAAGAGGGTTATCAAAGGCGTAAATATGATGATTTTCTAAAAGGTCAAGTTTACTTGCCTCGCCGCGGTGATTTAAACTCACGTTATTTTACTCCATTTATCGATAAGCTTGAAACTCAAGTTAAAATTTTTAAGATTGTAGAATTTTTAACAAAAAAAACACACAGAGTGATTCAAAAATGATCACTTCAAATTTTTTTGCAACATAACAAATGAAGCTTATTAAACCTGTTTAAAAATATGGGATAAGCTCGATTTTCTACAAGAAATATATAATATTATATATAATATAATAAAAAATAATAATAATGAAAATAATTACAATAAGAATGTTAATAATTTTCCCCAACAGGAGACCGGAGAGTAAGAGCCAAATAACCAGATTTACAAATCGGCCAACTCATTTGTGAGAAGTGTATACTGGCTGCTCAGCAAAAAAACTACAAATTGGGAAGTCACGATTTTTGACACACCCTGTATGTTATATATTTTTTAAAAAAAATTAATGTATATTTAAAGCTTTAAAAATTCTTAAAATTTGTTATTTTTCTAAAGGTACTTGAGGCCCCTTTTAGCGCTTTTAATTATTCCCATAACCAAAAAATTTTTTTTGGCCATTTTTTAAAAAAAAATTTTTTTTCACAGAAAAGAAAATGAAATCCAAATGGTTTTTAAAATTTTAATGCATTTTTTTTGTTAAACCCGCCTACCGTTAAGGAATTTTGGTTGGGTTTTTAAAAAAATTTTGGTTTGCCTTTTAAACCCCCAAAAAAAATAACGGCCAAAAAAAAAAAATTTTAATTTGTCCCAAAAATTGGAATTTTCGGAATGAAATTAATTTAAAAACGTTATTTGGAAAGTTTGGGGACCTTTTTGGCCCGTTTTTTTTTGGTTTTTTTGGGTTTTTGGGGAAATTTTTTAAAAAATAATGATAAATTTTAAAAAATTTTTAAATTCTTTGGTAAAATTCATTTATTTTATATTATGTTTTTTAAAAATCTGATTTTGTTTTAAAAAATTTTAGTTGGAAAAGGGAGTTCTTTGAAGTTTTCCCCATATGCTTTTTTTTCCATAAAAAAATTTTCGGGTTTTTATGTAAAAAATCTCTTTTTACTTTTGTAGTTTTCAAATAATTTTTGGAATTGTTGAACTCTTTAGCCATTCTTTACGCGGATCATCTTCAATGTTGGCAAGACCAGGGGAAGGACTTCATAAATTTTTAGGAACATCACATTATTTCTGTGTTTTCTTTTACAAGGAATTTTATAACATCAATTTGAAAAACAGGTGTCATTTAAAACTCTATGTTTTAAAACCGTAACATAACGTTACGCTACATTAATAAAGGTTTTTTATTTCACGCTAATTAATGAACCACATCATTATTATGACACATCCCAGTACTGAGGTGTGGTGATCTTGTATAGCTATTATATTTCACGCACTTTTGCAATAAAAATAAATTGTTATGTTAATAAAAAATATGCATACACAATAAATGAGTACCAAATATGCAATTTACAAAATGGTACTTGGAAGTTCTGTAACAGCTGATGACATAACATTAATATTCGCAATAAAGTAAATATTGTTAACAGTTATGTTAGCTGCAGGCGTATTAATGTATCCTGAAGAAGTATATATTTATTCTTCATGTAATCTTTTTTAACTTTTACATAAACATATATCTATGTCAGAAGCGGATTCACAACGAACTCAAGGACTAGAAT
>JAHBCN010006894.1:0-46408 GCA_019359885.1 Listronotus oregonensis
TTTTTAATAGAAAATCATCCATTAATGAGGGCTATTAATGAATAATTTCGTAAACGTTTATAAATTTTTTAAAAAATTTGTTAATTAAAAAAATGTTATTAAGAACGTCATAATAAAAATGACATTTTTCATAGTGCGCCAAGCAAAATTCCGGCCTACGCCTACGGCACGAATGTGTGTATATTTCACAAAATGTTTTGACCTATTTTTCCCAAGAAAGTTTAAAGGTGTATGGAAGCCCAATACTGTAGAACAAAATTGTCCAGGCGTGCAAGGCAGGGGGAATCGATTGGGCCCCCGCGGAGTTTGCGCAATAAATAGTAGGTCAGAGCCAAATTTCCCAAATTTTTGTTACTATCTATAAAGTTGACATCATCAAATGTCAAATTCAAGCATTCACTGTTTTTTTTTTTTTTTTGCACAAAATTGTTGGTTATTAAACGATACTACCATAGAATATTTAAAATTATTGTGTAATATTGGATTTTATATCATCTGATATAATATGGAAAGAATAGATGGCCACTTTACAGCCTTCTATTTAAATGGTCGATTTTTTTGGAGTCTTGTTTTTTTCAAAATCTTGTAAATAAAAAAAACAGTTTTTTAAAAATAAATTTCAAACATTGTATGATAGTTTCATGTACTTATCACCAATTTTGTGAAAAAAAGAAAGGCAAGATAGTGTAAATGAGTTTAATCTTATCTTAAGATTGTGGTTGTACATTAAAACGTAAAAATTTCTATAACTGCTTTTTAGGCATATACTTTTCACTCATAACAAACATTCATGAGACAGAATAAAGTGGTTAATAATGTTTAGTAACCTTTGGTACCTAGGTATCCATTGTAACAGTAACCGTTAAATATTATGTGTCTACAGTATGTCGAGTTTAAAAAAGTTGATAATGTAAGTTTAAGAAACCAAAAATCTAATTTCTTTTTAAACAAATACAGAAAAGAAAAAATGAATTTTAAACATAAAATTGTACTTTCTTTTATTCAATTAGGGGACCTGTATAAATTAAAATTTACCTGGTCTGCCCATAATTAAAAATTTTTATCCTTTAATAGAAGTACTAAATTATTAAATGAAAAAAAAAAGTACCTAAATTAAACCTTATTTCTTTTTAATAATCCAGGAAATACACAAACATTGTGAAAATCATCTAAAAATAGTTAAGATTGCCTTACTTTTCTCACTGCTATTTTCCTATGAAATTTTCATTTTCTATAATTCATAATTGATATATTATTATTTATTCGGTTACCTAACGTTACGTCTCATAAAAAACACCTAATTTAAATAAAAAGAAATACTTACCTAAAGAAAAAAATGCCGGGTATGTTACCCTTAGATTTCAAGACAATACCATACAACCTCTAGTCATTTTGTTACGATATTATAAGTAACAAACAATAAACCAAAATTATAGTCAAAATTTAATAAACACAATCACTAAAATAAGAAGGTTTTTACAATCCAAAAAACTTCTTCAACCACAAAAACAAAACAATCGAAACTAAATACGGCTCTCATAAACGTATAATGTGTTTGCTAACTACACACTGATTTATCAGTGTGTAAGTAAACAACACTTAAATTATTTCGTGGAATTTCGTTATTGCGCAAAATCGGCGGGGCCAACTCTGACAGTTATTTTCATACTGGGCTGGACATTTTTTGATCGAATGGGCCATAGCATTGGGCTTCCATACACCTTTAAACTTCCTTGATTTTTCCCCCATAACACCTTTGGTCTCCTATCACATAAGGGTATAAAATTTGGTATGTATTTTGCTCATATAATAACTTTGTTATCGTTACATATGAAGGTATGAGATTTGGTATGTTAATTCATATAAGTATTCTTGTTACCTGTAAAATAATTGAGAAAGTTATGTCAAGTGATCCTTGAGATATTCGATTATGAATATCGCCGTTTTTACTACTGACTGACTTATTTACTGACTGACTCACTGACTCATCAAAATTATGGGACACTTCTCAGGGGTAGAAACTTGAAATTTGGTATGTAAGTAGGTTTCAGAACAAAAGTAAAGGAAAAAATCTAAAAACTGGACATTTTTACTCAGAAAGCCCCGAAACACTCCATTACCGTATTGTTAGGGAGTATTTTAGAATTTTACAATCTGATTGAACCTGACTTTCTGAGGTCATAATTGTCCTAAAATTCCGGCAGGATATTATTTACTAAACAAAAAAAAATTGTCACATTAACCTATTAGACTTCAAACCAGAAGCGATTTAGGAAACAATAAAATGAGCAATTTTCGTACTTTCTATTCAGTCTAATTAATGGTTAGCAAGGAAGTTTAAAGGTGTATGGAAGCCCAATACTGTAGAACAAAATTGTCCAGGCGTGCAGGGCAGCGGGAATAGGGGGGTTGGCCCCGCAGAGTTTGCGCAATGAATAGTAGGTCAGAGCCGGACTTCCATAATTCTTTTTTTACTATCTATAAAGTTGACATCATCAAATGTCAAATTCGCATTACTGTTTTTTTTATTTTTTTCACAAATTGTTGGTTATTAAACGATACCACCATAAATATTTAAAATTATTGTGTAATATTGGGGTTTTATACCATCTGATATAATATGAAATAATAGATGGCGCCACTTTATAGCCTTCTATTTAAATGGTCGATATTTTTGGGAGTTTTGTATTTTACCAAAATCTTTGTAAATAAATAAAAAAACACAACATTTCAAACATTGTATGATAGTTTCGTGTACTTATCACCAATTTTGTGATAAAGAAAAGCAAGATAGTGTAAATGAGTTTAATCTAATCCTAAGATTGGGTTTCATTAAAAAGTGAACATTTTTATAACGCTTTTAGGCATATACTTTTCACCAATAACAAACATTCATGAGACAGAATAACAGTGGTTAAAAATTTTAGTAACCTTTGGTACCCAGGTATCCATTGTAACAGTAACCGTTAAATTTTTAGATATCTGTCTACAGTACGTCGAGCTTAAAAGTTGATAATGTAAGTTTATGAGAATAAAATCTAATTTCTTTTTTAAAAAAATACAGAAAAAACAAAAATAAACTTTAACATCAAATTGCACTTCTTTTATTCAATTTGAGGGACCTGTATATATTAAAAAATTTTCCTGGTCTGCCCAGTAATTAATAATTTTGATCCTTTAAAAGAATGTACTAAATTATTAAATGAAATAAAAGTACCTAAATGAAAACCTTATTTTTTGTAATAATCCACAGAAATACTAACATTAGGGAAATCATCTAAGAGATAGTTGGGATGGCCTTGTTTTTTCTCACTGCTATTTCCATAATTTTCATTTTCCATTATTTATAATTGATATATTATTATTTATTCGGTTACCTAACGTTACGTCTCATAAGAAGCACTAATTTAAATATAGGAAATCCTAAAGTAAAAAATGCCGGGTATGTTACGGGGGTTGCAAGACAAACCATACAATCTCAAAGTCATTTGTTACGATATTATAAGTAACAAACAATAAACACAAAATTAGTCAAATTTAATAAACACTAATCACTAAAATAAGAGGTTTTATCAATCCAACTTCTGCAACTAAAAAACAAAACAATCTAACTAATACGGCTCTCATAAACGTATAATGTGTTGCCTAACTACACCGGTTATCAGTGTGTAAGTAAAAACACATTAATATCCTTGATTTCGTTATTGCGCAAATCGGCGGGCCAACTCTGACAGTTATTTTCATACTGGGCTGGACATTTTTTGATCGAATGGGCCATAGCATTGGGCTTCCATACACCTTTAAACTTTCTTGATGGTTAGGCCTAAAATTCCACCCCCATTTTTTCCATTTATTCAACTTGAGAAAAAAGAAGATCTCAGATCTAAAATTAGACCAAAGTGGGTCCAAATTTTGTTCCATCCTTTTTTGACTTGGCAAGGTTTTTACTGACTATCTGTATTAATAAAAAACAGTCTGTGTTAATAAAAAAATACGGAAAAATCAGTAAAAAACTTGCCAAGTCAAAAAAGAATGAAACAAAATTGACAGAACAGAAATTAGTTGAATTTTAGATCTCAGTACTTTAAGAGGACGAAATTATTGGATAGGAACTTGGCTTATATGTAACATCAGTGTTTTTAGTAGAATAATATATACTCAATGTCACAGACTAGTAAATATCATATATGTTTAACGTTTCTTAGTTTTTACTATGTATTTAAACACTTTTTTAAACGTAACGTTTTTAATAATTTATATTTTTTTAAATAGGGCTTAAAAGGCTATTTACTGCCGATTTTCGAAAATTGAAGCAAAAAGATAATCCTTTAATACAGGGTGGCCGTCCATATTTTGACCCATTTTGATCGCGAATAACTTTTGAACAAATAAAGATATCAAGATGCGGTTTTCGCAAATATACTTATATTTCTTTAAAAATTTATTCTCGTATCTTACCATTTTTATGTGACATTCCATTAGGGTCAAAAAAAAAATGGCCGATTTTCCGATATAGGACAACTTTGTTATTTTAAATGCCCCCCTGTATATGTTTCAATATTTTTTAAAAATTTTAAATTTTCCCCCCTTTTAAAAAAAAGTAACACAAGCTATGGTTATCTTAAAAAATAACGCTTTATTGACCTCCAAAGAATTGACTGTATGTCGAATAGGAATATTATTTTAAAAGGTTTTTTGAAAAGTCTTTGGAAACAAAGTTATCTCGTTTCCAAAAAGCAACCCAAACCTCTGTCAGCCATTGTTGGTCATTTTTGACAAGTTATTTTAATTAGGAAGCGCAAAATGTTCTCGGGTTTAAACGAAAAAGGAAAATGTGTTATTATGTTTGCCGAAACCAAATCAGTAAAAGAAACCCGCAAGATTTAGAAGCATGTTTAATAAACTCCACCCACAAAAAAATTCAATTAAAATCTGGTACAGAAAATTCTGGGTACAGAAACTTTAGCCGTAAAAAGAAATTAAATAAAATGAGAATTTTAAAAAACTTGCATCTGGAGTAACTCGGAAGATCCCAAAATTGTCGACAGAAAAATCTATTCAAATCCATATTCCTAAAACTACAGTACAAGGGAAAACATGAAAGAACTTAAATTAAAACCAACAAAATTCAAATGCAAAAATAAAAGAAACTGATTTTCCACAAAGGTGGAATTTGCCAGAGATTTAAAATTTAGTAAAACAATATACAATTGACATACCACACAGTCTGGTGTGGTATGTCAAAGCAATTTTTTCATCCAACTGTAACCTCTTGGACTTACGTTGATATGCTGGAAATTTTTTTTATCCCCAATTGCAGAAGAAAATCTTTGTTTCGTCTTGTCAACAAGATGGGGCTACACCCATTATCCTAACATTGCCAAGTTACTGACCAACGTTTTGGGAAAACCCGGGGGATTGGAAAGAAGGCCCTATTCTAAAACCTCGTTCACCAATTTGACTTTCAAATTTTTTTTTGTGGGGATATGTGAAGAGAGGTGTTATAGTCCACTTCCCCAAAATTTGAGCAATTAAAAATTAATATCCGAACATAATAGAAAATATTCTGAAGAATTTTTGTCAATAGTTTTAATAAGTTTTTGAATTTAAATAAGTGCGTCGAAGTCGGCGGAAGGCATTTTAACATTTACAGTAGTTTTTAAAAAGTAATGTAACATATTGTAACTATTATTTTGTGAATAACCTAAACCTTTGGCGATCCTTTTTTTGTAACATATGAAGCAAATTTTAATTGTTAAATAATATTGTTGGTCGACATCAGTCAATTTTCGAAGGTAAAAAATACGTTGTTTGAGATAACATAGCTTGTGTTACTTTTTTTAAAGGGGGAAAGATTAAATTTTGAAAATATAAAACATATACAGGTGTTCCATTTAAAATAACATAGTTGTCCTAAAATGGAAAATCGCCATTTTTTGAGCTAATAGATTGTCACAATAAAATCTTGAAGTCGAGAATAAATTTTAAAAGAAATATAAGTGCATCTGCAAAAACCGCATCTGATACCTTTATTTGTTCCAAGTTATTCTCGATTAAATGGGTCAAAATATGGCGGACACCCTGTATAACAAAAGCCCGTCACTAAATGTCATGGTTAGTTAAAAAATAAATTAATTATATTACTTTTTATTCATGTTTTTTTTTTTTTTTTTTTTTTGTTTTACTTGAATACTTAAATAAGGTGGATAAATAACCTATCAATGGTTTTATTTTGAAAGACATACCTAGAATACAAACTTTAGGTGCAAAAATTGGTCATGTATGTGACTTATTTGTCATTTAATATAATTTTTCTTACTATTTTTAATAAAATTTTTAAAAACCTATAAGATTAAAATTGTTTTCTATATAACATCGAGAAGCCAACCTCTTCAAGTTGGAAAAAATTAAATATCTTTAAAAAATTGCAAAATGTTTAAAATTGTGTTCTTAAACGATTTTAAATAAACTTAAAAATATGTTTTAAAATTAAATAAAAGCCTTTTAATTTGTTTATTATTAAAAAATAACCTAATACAGCAAAACAACCTGAAAACAACATAATAAAACATAACTGACCAGCCTTAAAATATTTGGCAACCATAATAAATTATTGTAATGGAATTGTACCAAAGCATGTTTCTGATTTAAATTATGTATATTAATGAATGACGTAAATTAAATCGGTTTTGATGTGCCAATATGTATGTTTACGGACAAAAGTCGGGTAGAATACCACAAAAATAGCTATTTGTTGTTGATTGACCTTATCTAATAAAAATAAAGCTTACTTTATTTTAATAATGGTTATATTTTTGGTAGGAACCATTTTACCATTACCTTTTTTAAATTTAGTTTAAATTTTATAAACAGAAACTAAGATTTTTTTAAACAAATTTTGCATTACTATAGAAAACAGTTACACAATAATTTCTGTAAAAATAAATACCATAACGGGTCTCTTATACTGAAGACCTCCCCGGTAAAAATTGGTAAATACACACAACCCAAATGTAACTTAAATCCCCGGGGAAAAAATTTTGAAATTTGCAGCACAAATCCTACAAAGATGGCTTGAATACCAGTAGCCCGCAAATTTTTCCCCGGGTTTTTGCGGAAAAAATTGACGTGAAAGTGCCAAGCATGGCCGAAAGCTTGTCCTTTCAAAAGTCCATGGGCCACGCCCTCGCTGCTAAATTTTAGAATTTTTTTGCCCCCAAATTCAAAATCGTTACAACTTTTGAGTTGCCTACCCACGCTGCCCAAATAACATTCCCCCGAACTGTCAAAAATATATTCAAACAAAATTTACAACAATCCAAAAATAAAAAAACCCAAATTTTCAATTTCATGCAAAGAGGATAAATACAAAGACCTGTACAAAGAAACTCTGAGCAAAAACTTCTCTAGCCCTTTGCCCCCACGACAACTGTTGGGAATAGAAAAATAAAAGTAAACAAACCCAAGATAAAAACGGAAGGTAATGTAAACAACCCTACCTACCCTAGAATAAAGCAAAACTGCTACGGAAATGTAATTTCTAGACAAACCTATAAGCTGTCGAGGATTGTATATAGGGAAAAACCATCCAATACAAAAAAATTTGATTACGAACCTTTACATGGTTAATTCAAAATACAAACATGTTAAGGTAAGTCCCTGCTTAAATTAGGGGAAAATATTGATTTATACAAAGTGAATCTAACCTACTTAATAATGGCTTAATCAATAGTGAAAGATGTCCTCAAAATTAATGTTTCATCGGGCAAATTAGGCCAGTTATCGACTCGGGTATCTTATGTTAATTTTTTTTGTACACCATACCGCAAGGGGGAAAAAACAACGTACAGCATAATAGGATACCAAAGGCGATAGAAAGACAGAAGTAACTTAGAAAAATTTCAATAAAATTTGGAGCCTTTTGCCAAAAAATAATCTAAAAAAAAATTAAAACCGGGAAATGCCCTTAAAAAGGGAAACAAACTAAATTATTAAAAACAAACCTAGGAATAAAAACTAACCGTGACAAACTATCAAATCATAAATATAAATCAATCCTATTCGTAGTTTTGCTGATAATATTACCCTTTACTCTAATATTCAATTTCTCAAGCCAGCCTATATACCTGATTTGGAAGACAGGCGTAGGTCAATCTCTTTTACAGGACCTTAAACTAATCTTGGATTGGGGCGCAAAAAATATTGTCCAGTTAAGTGCCCCCAAAAAACAGTCATGTCCCCGTCGCGAAACAAGTCTGCCAATGCTCATCAACAAAGTCATTTAATCTTGTCGGCGTTACTCTTAAAAATAGCCTTAACTCGCACAAACACACTATATCCATAGCCAGAAAGTACCTTTCTCTTATCTGTGTTGTCTGTATGTATCTTAAATCAGACCCTCTTTAGAATATTGCGTTCTTGTCTGAGGAACGCTTTTTCCTATAATTCAAAGTTTCAATTCCCAAGAAAAGCTGTTTGTTTATAAGTGATCCTCCCAAACAAAAATGCTTCTTTTCCTTGCCAGGGGGGGGGATCTTTTTCCTTTGTATTTTCTCCCAAAAATCGAGAAAGTCTCGTGTAAAAAAATCCCGTTTCCACACTTAAGACACCCATGGTCGTTAGTACTTAAGGCCTCCACCTTCCCGGGACTATCCCAAGATGAAAAACACAAAGCAAAATATTATATTAAATATATTCTTAAATCTTGTAAGGAAAAAAAAAAAATAGTTTTTAATGTTTAAGTAAAAAAAAAATTTAAAAAAAAAATAAATTTTCGTATACTTTGAATGCTTCTAAATCTGCCCCCTGATTGATTGATTGATTGATTGATTGATAAACTAAATACACAAGTTGAGGTTTTTCCCTCGACACTGCAGCCTACGGGTTTGGATCTCTTTTTTTTTGTTTCAGTTAAAAGGTTTTGACACCTTAGACGGTGTGGTAGCCCTTTACTGTTCTTTTCTGGTCTCAGCCTCCTGGTGGTTAGTGTCCACCATGAGGTTTTGATTTGTTTCAGTATGTAAGTGCAGGGCACTCATATATGATGTGAGAGGCTGTCTTCCTCTTCTCACATAGTCTGCAAATGGGTTCTTCTCTATAATGCCCATAGTGTACATATGTTTTCTTGGGTGCACTGTCGGTTATTAATCCTGTCACTATTCTAATCTGATTCCTATTTAGTTTTGGGGTTCACTTGTCAATGCTTTCGATGTGAGTCCAACATTGATTTAGTTGATTTTGCCTTGGAACAAAAAAAAAATTACTTTCCCAAAAATAACAGTAACAAATAAAACAAAAATAAAAAAAAAAAAAATTTCAGAATCAATGAAAAATACTCTCTGATAACAACATAAATTCTTATACCTGAATAACACAGGCAAAATAAAATATATTCTAAAATTAACAATAAAACTTCTAAAACTATCACAGCCGGGGTTGGATGAGATACTTCTAAAACTTTCACAGCCGGGTTGGATGAGATCATGCTAAAAAGTTCCTATAAAACAAAAAGCTAGGCAGTATCCGCATTCAAAACAGACTAAAAATACATAATGAGTAGGACTTTTGCTTTTAATTTGGGCAAAGACAAAGTAGACGGGCAAAAATATGTAAAAATTTAAATTAATGTGGTAACTGAAAATAAACATAAATATTTATAAGAAATGGTAAAAATTTTTATTTTAAAAATAAGTTAAGATTTCATAAAATTACGGTCTGAACAAATGAAAAGAGCTTTCAGTAAAGGGTTTGAAATATTGTTTCCTAAATAAATTTTCAATTTTATTCTTGTAAACATTCTTCCCAAAAATTTTAATATCAGCATGTAGTCTGTTTACAAGATTGACTAACTTCACCCCAAATTTAAGCCTTCGTTCGTTATCAAACTCTTTAAACTACTCTTAAAATAAATGCTTGTCGGTTTTCCTCCACTAAAAAAAAATTCTCTGACAAGTTAACATGAAATTGAAATTTTGAAATAAGGTATAAAAAACAGTATTTAAAATTTTAATTTTAACGTTGTCAATGTTCGAAGGTAAATTTGAAAATAATTGAAACATTTTCCTTAAGTGTTCTTTAAAATGGAATTCATAAAGGGTGACCAAGTGCAGCTCTATATTTTAAGCGAGAAGGATCCTCAAGATTTGCATAATTTAATTTTGAACAACGGTCCTCACAAACAATTTTTACAATATTTGAGGACTTAAAGTATATTTAATTTTCAAACTTCTAACGATAAGGATCTCGAAGAAAAAAATGAAACTTTTTGTTCTTAAAATCTGTCTTACAATTTTTATAATAGGCGTTTCTGCAACATGGATAATTACAAAAAATATTCCAGCCTACATGTTGTGTTGGTACCATTGCGAAGATATTTACAAATTATCTTGGTTTAATATCGAAGAGGCTTACTACAATATTTAAATAACATATCTTACCTTTTAATTTTTCACAATAGTGTGGAAAAAATAAGAACGAAATTTAAAACAGTCCAAAGTCAACACTTACAACAAATCTAAATGAAAATGGCCGACCCAAACACAACACAACACGGGGGGTTTATGGTTAAAAGGATATAAATAGTTCTCCTTCTCATTGGTTAAAAAAAAAACGATGTTTCGCCATCTAGAAATTTACTACCAAGTTACTACAAAGTAAAAAAAATGAAAAAATAGATATCTACTTATTCCTGGCAATAAAATAATTGTCAAATGTCACTTTCCAGTATCCCCTAAGAAGTTGTCAGGCGTGCTCGTCAGAATTACAGTTTACCAGCAAACGACCACTCTACTAAGAGGGGGCGGCTGCCCCTCCTTGCCCGTACCTCGCTACGCTCATGCAGGTAGAGTCAAAAAAGCGGCCTGTCTAGTCCTCGCTGGATAACCCTGTTCATCCGGAATTTTACATTTTCATGAAAAGTTTCTAGGAAAAACATGTGGTACATCTAACAACACTTGTTTCCGGGTATATAAAGCTTGGTTTATACTATGTATAGCTAGGGTGACTAAGTGACAGGATAGAAACCCACAAGTTTATCAATAAAAGACCAAAAATGTGTTAGGGGCATGAATTCTTTAAAAATGTGATTATTACTGAAGCGCCGGTAGAAATATTAAACTTTTCAAACAAATAATTAAAAAAAACGTAATTTACTTTATTTTAGTCGGCTTTTTAATTAGTGTTTATTAAAAAAAAAACGAAAAAACGAACACCAATTATATACAAGGAGATTCATGAGGAAATGTCAATACTTTAGGTACGTAGTCAGGATCAAAAAATAAACATAAAAGTCTTTACAAATATGGGTCAGCAAGGCCTTCGTTTCCCGAAATACAGGGTGTTAAAGTTTTTATTTAATTTTCTATTTTTTAAATAAAATCTTTGTAAATGTAAATATTGGAGAAAAAATTGGTACCCGGGGGTTTTTGGTACAGATGCGAACCTAATCTTAGTATGGCTCCCCCCCGCAGGGGGGTGCCACCTACACGTTTTTTACTATTTTCAACAATCCCTTTTGGTACGGCCTTGTATTAAATTTTAGGTAAACTAAAATAATTGTTTTGTCATTTTTACGTAAAAAAGGTATATCTTTTAAAAAAGTTGATATGAGCAATGGTTAAAAGTATGATGATGTTGTGTCTGAATCCACCGGGGTCATGAAACCACGAACCGAGGCTTTAGTATTCAAAACAGGTTCAGGACACAAACATTGCTGCGGACCCCTCCCGGCCAGGGAGTCTGCATTTTCATTGCCCTGTATTGCCTTGTGTCCTGGCACCCAGGAAAGTGAAACTTTGTTGTGGTTAGCCAGGTTTAGGGGTCAGACATTTCCCAAACCAACCTTGAGTTGACTTGTTGAGATGCCAGCTTTTATGGCCGCTTGACTATCAAAAAGATAGTAATGTCCCTGCCCTATATCTCCTCCTCAAGTTCTCTCGAACAAGTTCAATGGCATATATTTCCGCCTGGAAAACAGTGGCATATTTCCCCAGGGAAGCATAAGCATTAAACCTAGGGGTCATACAAATAAATTCCTGCGCCAGCTCCATTGCCCAGTCTTGTATCCATCGGTATACCAAACCAAATTCGAGACTGACCAAGATCGCTCACTCTTCGGAAAAGTAATATTGCTTCTGCTCTTTCTGCAGCTTTCTTAAGTTCAGAGGCAACCTTAGGCATATTCTGAATCGCAAAACTTGTTAAAGTTGATGCCTGGGAATCGTCATTAGCTCCCTGCAGCCGAGGTGAGTACAGGAACTGTTAGATTGATGATTTCACCAATTTTTTCGCAACATTTTTGTTCTCCTTAGAATATCAATATAACCTTCAGCCACGCTGTAGCTTCTTTATCCACCATGCGTTTGACGTCAATAGGTTTGCTCCAGAATCTGCCAACAGGAATGTGAATGAACGGCGACAGTGTATATAAAAAACGGTATATAATTCTGGGTGTGGTAAATTTAAAGGCTGCTGCCCCAAAAGTATTGATACCAACGGGCTGCCGTATACAAATACCTTTTCTGTAACCTACAAAAAATCTCGTGTGATCCGTGAGTGTTGAACGCATCGATTTGTATTTTTGAATAATCTGAACCATATCGACTTCTTAAAATCCTTCAGATGTCACGAAAAATTTTCTGGAAATTTTTATTTTTGTGTTTGAAGTTTCAATATGGCAAACCTTTCCTTCATCTTTAACGTTTTCGCATAATAATTTAGCCATTTCTTGTTTTTTGCAAGCCCTAGCAATGCCAATAATTTGCCCAACCTGTAACAAAGGAAAATAAACTAGTATAGTACGCTAAGAGTCACTACAACTTTTAAAAACTCGTCTTTTTTTGCAGATATTTTTTGAAAATATTAAAACTCTAGATTCTTACCCTAATAAGCAAAACATTTCCATCATCGGCTGTGGCAAGGAAGGGGGCAACTTCTCCTTTTGACAATGTCTTGCTTTTTTTCGGCTTAACGAAATCGAAAAAGCGAAGGATTTTTAGTTTTAGAAGTGCTTGTAACTTGTGCGAACTTGCTTATATCAAAATTATTCTTTGTAGCGATGACTCTCTACCATTGAGTAAAAAGCCCATAGGCTGGAGCAACTGTATTTCGTCGACCGTCTCAAAATAAGTCAGAAAAACTTTTTCTTAAGCACCAATCGAATTTTGGTTCAGTCGTTCGTATTTTATACACGGCAAAGCAAAGAGACTGCCATTTGCCATCTCTTCTCTGCCGGAGGAAGGGGAAAAATTAGACTTTTACTTATTTCTTGTTGATGACTAATTTTAGTGAAATATAGCCAATGCAAAATTCTCGCGTCAAATAATTTGTTTATTAAGCATTACACAATCGGCTTGTTGACATAGCAACTGGTGACAGACTGGTTTGATTTTTTGTACTTAAAACAGGTAGAGGTACAGGTAAACCTTATGTCACTGTATAACGTGGGCAATTTTAAAATTAAAAATCATGTTTTTACTGACGGGGGCATCGCCAGACTGGCCTAGAAATCCCATGTAAATTTTGATACATTGAAATATTGCTGCCTTTTGAATTTGCAACAAATTGTATTAGACTATTTTGAAGACGTTGATAAGATTGGGTCACATTCTAAATTTCTTTTTTTTCTGATAAGGCATAAAGTTATTTAAGAAAAACTATTTTAATCGTTGCATACCTGCTAGACCTTAATGAATCCACCAGTAATAAATAAAATGTCTTGTCAACTTTTTAATTCACGCTTTACTTTGTATTAGTTATTTCAGCATGTTTTACAGTAATGAAGAAAATAATGGTTGTTATCATTTAATAAATACAAGTAATTACATTGAACTACATAATGAAATTTTTACATAATTGAATAATTTTATAGGAAGGTAAAAACACTTAAAAAACTGTCTAAAAATGCGTTTTAACACAACAAAATTGAAACTAAAAGCTAATGTTTTGAATTAGATGCTCAAACAGAGCTCCGTTTACTGCTAATTACCCTAAACGGTTATAAAATTCAGTTCTTACATTATGAAGTTGAAATGCCGATAGTCGATCCACGCCGCTGAATGGAAACTTTTAGTTCTTCTAATTTTGATAACTTGAATTTGTATAAATAATTTTTTTTGATTTTTAGAAAGAAGTGGTTTGGCGAAAAATCAGGGGACCTAGCGGGCCCAATTTATGGTGTAATTTGGTCCTATGTGACACATTTGAACTTTCCCTTACTTCTCGGAATTATGTGCAGGACAACCATCCATTTGAAACCAAATCTCTTGATTGTCAGGTCCCTTCTTCAATGCGGCCCCACTTGATTTTGTAATAGTTCTAAAGTTTCTATTCCAAACTGTGATTTAAAAGATCTAATAATCCGATGTTCAAATATACCCGCGCAAACGTTTACCTTTGAGGTATTGAGTCCTTGTAGATACAAATCTGTGTTCTTTTTTCTTTGCCCCAGAATCTGATGTTTTGAATTTTTGGGTTTTTATTTTTAAAAGTAAAAGGTAGATTCGTCACTAAAAAAAAATATTCGAAAGAAGTCCTATCGTTATTTGCCATTTCCAAAACTTCAACAAATATCTGCTCTTGGGGATCTCATCGCCTTCCCTTAATTCCTGATGTCTTTGATATTTGTACGGATGATATTTATATTTCTTTAATTTGCTAGTACTGTGATGTGATTCTTTTCTACAACTTTACCAAGAAGCCTGGTGTTATTTCCTTTATTTTCTTCTACATGAAGAAAAAACATCTAAATCGGCATTATTTTCTTGAGCTCTTCCATCGGTACATTTTATTTCGCTCTAAGCAGTTGCATTTATTAATCACAGTCCCTTTTTGTCTCAAACTTATGAACGATATTTTAAACTGTTGTCTTACTTGGAATTGTCTGTCAGGAAAAAAATAGAGAACATGTCGGATACTCTTCGATAACTATTTTCCATGTAATACCATTTAATCATTGTTATTTTCTCTTTAATACTGTAAAACCTTTTGAAATAACTAATAAAAAGTAAAACGTCAATTAAAAGTTGACAAGACATTTTATTTATTATTGGTGAATTCATTAAAATATGTACAGGGATGCAACATTTTAAAAAATTTTTCTTAAATCTTTTAATTCCTTATCAAAAAAACAGAAATTTAGAATTGACTATATATCCGTCCCCAAAAAAGTCAATACAAATTTTTTTAAATTTAAAGGGGCCCATAATATATAAGCAAAGGAGATATAACCGTTCATTAAATTGGCTTTTTTTTGTATATCAAACATTCATAATGTGTTGAAAAGGACTTCCGATAAAAAATTCCCTGCGGCAACATCGCAAATGTTTAGCAGGGAAGACTGCGGGCCACCAGTGGCGTAGTTCTTTCAAAACTATTTATCTATAGAAAATACTAAAGTAAATTTAAAATTTTATTATCTAAAAATATCTATTTTATGAGACTGCAAATAAAGTGCCATGACAACTTTTTGTTCTGTTTAAAGGGAAAGTGCAAGTAAATAAAACCTATTGGTTCAATACAATAATTAAACTTTATTTATCATATAAAGCGACACTTTAGAAAACTGGCATTGTAACCGTTAACCATACATAATAAAAGCTTAAATCTGTTTTTAACTTTATCGCAATTTCCCGTGTTTTTATCTTTATCGCTATCCACCGATTTTATAGATTTAATTTTATGTAATAAAAAGGGATAACAGATATCTGACAGCCCCCTCAAAGTCCACTAATGAGATCAAAAAGCATGCAATACCATTTGTAAAAGTGAGAGGAGGAAATTAATAGACCAAAAAATGTTTGTTCAGTAGGAATATCAAAAAAATAATTGGGGGTTTTAGAAAAATTAAAATTTGGGATTTTGGGTTTAAATAAAAAACTATTTTAGGACCCTTTTTGTGAATAAATTTCATTTTTTAAATTAAATAGGTATTTTAACTTTTATGTTTTTAATGTTTTTAATTGAGAAAAGGAAAAGGTGAGAAAAACATCACTGTTTTTGCATATAATTTTTTATTCAGTAACAATATTAAAGTATTCTTATTAATCAAGAATTAACTAGTATTCATTTCTATTTGTGATAATATCACTAGGGTCAAAATAATCTGAAAAATTTTGACAATTTGTTTATAACTGCATATTTTTTCAAATCCATGTAGGAAAACCATTTTTTTCTCCCCGGATCAACAGGAAACCTTAAAACAAATTTTATAATTTAAATCTTCATATGCTATATTAATCTAATAAAAAAGTTTATAACAAAAACTATCCTTGATGTTACTTTCAATCGGTATAAAATAATTAAAAATTTTTCTTTAAAAGTTATATAATTAAATTTTTGATAAAATAAGTAAACAATCCTTGTTAATCTGCACAAAAATATAACATAAAGGTATTAACAACAAAATGTTTGTTCGTCATGGTATTGCACGTCAATGAAGTAAAGTATTATAAAAGAACTGTTTAAACTTACCTGTGAAACAAAAGATTTTATTACGGAATCGGTTTCCAAAAAACCTGGTACTTCACAACCATTTTTAGTCTGTTTATTAAAAATAATACATAAAATATTAAGAAAATCCTCTTATAACCGCACTTTAAAAACACAAATCTCTGAGCTAGTTTAAACGAATGCAACACCCCCTTTTACAACACAAATAAAAAATTTACTACTAACTGACCGACGACCTTCGTGACCTAGGATAAAAATTATTAATTAACTACAAAAGCAGTGTTGCCATCTTTAACGTTAATATTCCGTTATGATTATTTTTTGGGGTAATATTAATAAAAAAATAAAAATTACCAAAAAAACTTTGAATTCTGTCGCTGCTATTAAAGTTATTGCATAATGACGTGTTATGATCTATGATCTCTTTAAGAATTTAAAGAAAATATTATTAAAGCAATATCCTAAAATGCGCCAAAAAAGGACAATCGCAAGGGTGCATGTGTATCAAGCACGTTTGACCATCAAGTGGTCTAGAAGTGGACACTATTTCAATGTTTGATTTTTTTAATTGTAACAGTTTATCTCCTTGCTTATATTTTCTATGGAAGAATATTTCAATGTATCAAAATTTACATGGAATTTTCTATAGCCAGTCTGGCGATGCACCACCGTATGTTCCATTTTATTATTATTTTTGAAATTTAATTTGATGTATTGATTTGTAAATGTAGTTTTTTAACAAAATCACATTTTCATTGTTACAGTTCCAAGGCGACAAACATGAAGCCTATGTACGACTCACTCTCCATCAACACTACAGGGCGGTCAAAGAAAAGCGTACCAACATAGCCAGACCGTCGCGTGACGGCAACATCTGCTTCGCGGAAGGATTTAACTTTAAAGTGGCGCCTGCGCAAGCTGATGTCAGCAGTCTCGCGTTCCATGTTTTCCAGCACACATCTGGATATGGTAAGGGTGCGTGTCGTGGTTTGTCCTAGTCTTTTTATTTTTCTTTGCTTTTTATGTACAGTTGACGTCAGAGAAAGAAGTGGGGTAGTTACAGTCAATATAAAAACTTTATAAGTAGTGTAGGTCCGGACATGCGCGTCTTTGGAGTCCACACAGTTGAAAAGTGTGTTACTTTTTTATTATCTTCCGTGTTTTTCAAAAATAACGAGTTAATAATTTATTTTTATTGAATTAAAGTCCTTTTTTACATCTTCATTATTTTAGTTGACAAATAAATTATAGAAATGCCTTTTATATTTATGTTTTTTTTTTGTCAAATTAGATTTACAATTTTTTGCTAGAGAGGATATTCTGCATCGGGAAGGGAAACTTTTAAAAAACAACTTTTCCATTTGTTTTTTAAAGAGTCTGCTAAACAGAGTTATTAGGAACATACATAATAGCTTGTATGTTGTACGTACAGGGTGTTCCAAATTCGAGCCGCATTATTCCGATTTTGGAAACCTTAAGAGAAACTGGCGTTAAATAAAGTCAAGTTACCAATTTTTTATTACTCTATTTGATTAGATATAACAAAATAAATTTCACATTCTTATTGCTAATTTTTCTGTTCTACAAGACAGTCTAATTAGATTACACACCAACGTTTCATCTTTGAGCTGCCATCAACTTTTAACTTTGTTTTTTAACTACGGTCCTGGATTTTTAATTCCGGATATCAAGAGCTTTTGAGCTTTTGAAAACGAATGATGTATGTATGATGTTGATGTAATAAAAAATACAGGACCGTATCTAAAAAAACAAAGTTGATGATGGCAGCTCAAAGACGAAACGTCAGTGTGTAAATCTAACACACTGTCTTGTAGAACAGAAAAAGTAGCAAAAAGTGTAAAATTTATATTGTTATATCTAGTCAAATAAAGTCATTAAAAAATAAAAATAAAATCGCGGATATTTAAAATTTTTAAACTTTTTGATTAACATTAAATTGCGCAACTTTGCTTCTATTTAAACGACCTTGTATCTCTTCAGGTTCCCAAGATCCCAATGATGAGGCTCGGGACACCCTGTACATAAAGATGGCTTTATTGGTCTTGTAAGTTTATAGCCTCGCTCGCTAGCTGCTTAATAAAGCCATGCTTTATGTACTTATAACATTTAAAAAACCCAACAGTTTAGTGATCCCTTTTTTATACAATGTGAATTTATTTGACGGCCTGGTTTTAAATGAGGATCTCACCGAACCACACTATTAAGATTGCACAACTCCCTTATTCTTTCAAAATTGGATTATGGATCTATTGTCTACTCCTCTGCCCCTCCTCATCAACTCAAGAGACTGGACCCATCCACAACAGTGGACTGCGAATGGCCCTAGGCGCCTATCGCACAAGCCCCGCCCTTAGTCTATACTGTGAATCAGAATCACTACCCCTTTAGTAATTCTTTAAGATTCAGACCACACATTCCCCACGCGAGACTCTTCATGTGCCAGACTTCCTACAGACACGACCTCCCAAAGAAATCATTTCTTGAGGATACACGAAAAATACCACCAAATTGCTCAAAATATCTATTCTATACTCCCTGATCCACTCTCAACTAAAAGATTTAAATTTTCCCCATAAAACTGCACTATCTATCCCTACTTAGGTGTCCTAAAGATCTCCACAGTTGTGATTCCCTTAGAAAACTTTACAAACAGCTTATAGACTCTAACTACAAAAGCTATAAGATCATTTTTACCGACGGATCCAAAACTGAATCATCAGTAAGGGCTGCTCTCTTTTGCCCCCATTATGAGTACTCCTACTCCCTACACCATACTACCGGTATCCTCTCAGCTGAACTTTTTGCTATCCTCAAGGCCACGGAACTTATCAAGAGCTTAAATGGAAACCACTGGGTCATAACCACCGACTCCCTCAGCTCCATTAACGCCCTGAAATCCTTTAATCCCACACATCCCTAGCTCTAAACATTAAATACAATTTGGAGAAAATCCACATTCAGAACAAAATACTAACATTTCTCTGGATCCCCAGCTACGTTGTTATTAATGGCAGCGAGAAGGCTAATCTCCTAGCTAAGGAAGATCAAGCACTAAAAGTTAATCTAGTATTTAGCCCAAAGAATTTCAATACTTTCTTCAAACATAAGGTCAAGGCCATATCCAACTTGAATGGGACCTTCAACTAGAGGACAACAAGCTATACGAGGTTAAGGACACCACGTTCACAAACACTCCCCTAGGAAGTTCTCAAGGCACTCTCTCTCGCTTATGACCAGACTTAGGATTGGCCATACTAGACAGACCCACGGTTTTTTAATCAACCGAGCCGACCCTCCTACCTGTGATACTTGTGAGACCACTCTCACAATCAAGCATATTTTGGATTCCTGCCCCAAATACTCCCACATCTCCCAAAGCTTTCTTACAATAACACCGAGAAGATAATTTCCTTTCTCAAAGCCTTATTCCTAGGTCCCACACGCATAAAAACAAATATGATTATTTAAAACTGCTTACAACTACTGTAATATTTTCACTTGTTTGTGTATAATTTAGTGTTTGTACTGCGTCTTTCTATATATGTCGCCTCTTGGCACCTCGATCTTAGGTACAATTTTTTTTAGACACTAAAGAACCCTCTAGGGTTGATGTATCTCAAATTAATATATCTCTCTCACTCTCTCTTATTTGACGGCAACTGTGCGGCAAATGCTTATTTTTGTCAAGTTTCTGTTTGTTACTGCGAATTTTTATAGATTAGGTTTCACAGATAAATAAATATGTTAGTTAGTAAAAATCTGTTTATTTGGGAAAGATGCACATTGGTGTAGGCAAAAAAGAACTTCTTACACTAAAACGTTTTAGTAATTTTTGACCTAATAATTCTTATTATTAAATTTAAAAAATTAAAAGGAAATACTGTCTTTATTAGAGACGGAAATTTTCGCTTGTAAGTGAGGCAAAGCTTAATGAAGAAATTTTCATTGGGCTGCAAATTCAAAAAGTCTTTTTGAAACAAAAATTTTGAAACTATAGTTTCAGCAAAAGAAATTAGGGCATTTCAAGAGTATGTAGCAACTTTATCGGTAACAAGAAATCAAAGAACTATAAAAATCTACTTAATAAACTTATCCAAACTTACAAGATGTGGGTGGCAACTTGCACTTAAGTTCCATTTTCTGCATTTCCAGCTGTAAAAATACCTATAAAAGAGCGAAAGATCTCCTACAGCTCGTTGGTGGGCAAGAAAAGGAAGCTTTTTTGTAGGTGTAGAATCATTAATAAGTCGAACAGCTCTTCTTAGAATGTAGTCAAGAATGCCAAAGGTTGTAGGATACGCTTTTTTTTTCAGACATGAGAACAATATTCTGTAGAGGGTCTAATCTGAAATACATATAGGGTATACAGACTAGAAAGTGAGGAATACTGTCTGACTTGAAAAAGGAATCCAAGCTTTTTTGAAGCTGTTAAGGCTATAGATATAGTGTTTTTATGCCAGTAAAGGTTTTGCTCAAAAGTATCCCCCACAGGAATACAAAATTTTTTGTCTTTCAGAACTTGGCCGCTCATGGCCAACGGATATGCCTTGACAGATTTTTCGCGACAGCGAACATGGCTTTGTTTTAGGAGGATTTAAACTCAACAGTATTTTTGGCGCCCCAATCTAAGATTTGTTTTAGGTCTTGTAAAGAGATGCATTGACGCTTGTTTTCCAAATCAAACTTACAGGGTGGCTTAAAAAATTTAATAGTAGAGTGGAGGGCACTGTCGTCAGCAAAACTATACAAAGGAATTGATTTTGGAAGAGAGAGGATCATTGATGTAAAGAAAAAACAGAGTTGGTGCCCGTACTGAGCCCTGGGCTACCCCACTACCATTATTTGGTAGAAGCTGGAAGAACGACTATTTGTGGCCATTATTTGCAAAACTCGCCCTATGCTTTAAAGTAAATTGTTCAGGAAATAAAAAAAAAACTGCTCACAGCACTACTATTTCATTAAAATTAGCTACTTTTTTTCACTGGTAGATTCGTAAGAACAGAAAAGCAAAACCACTAATTAGAAACCTAAAACTCTAAAAATGTTGCTAAAAATAAATAAATAAAATGCATAGAGACGGTTTTGCAAATAAAAATAAAAAGATATGTATTATTTGAGTTCTTCCCCTTATAAATCAAACATGATAATATTAAAACTAGTGTAAAAACAAATCTTAATTGCGTTTATTTAAGTGTATAGAAAACAAAGAAACAATTTTTCTAACAAAAATAAATGTGGAAAATTCATTCAAAACAAAATAAAAATATAAATTATTCAAACAGGAAAATCCTCAGTTTGAGTTTGGCATCCCTCCAAAATATCATCTTCTTCGTGTGCACGGCCAGGCTTTGTAAGATGACTTTTATAAAAAGTTAGTTGTGGAAGACTCCTCCAATCGTTCCCGCAATGTTGAGCCAGCAATTTATCAATTGTACTTTTGTCGCCCTTCAATTGATTGCCTAATGGTATCTCTTTAGGCGATAGCAAGGAAACTCTGCAATTTTTTTGCAAATACCTTTAGGATTCCCACTATTAGTGCGATAATTAGTTTTGCCTTGCACCAGAACAGTACTATTATTTTTAATAAAAATGAAACGTTTTGCTTTATTGAAGGCAAAATGCCATGATGAGGGATTTTTCACTACTCTTTTGGTCTCTGCCTTCCAGTCGAATAGTCTCCAGTCAATCCCCAACTTTCGAACAGTGGCATGTTTTCTAATTATATCATCATATTGACCAGGTTCAACAATTACTGGTGTCTTCTTTATGTCCTTTTCAACCAAACCAAAAATCCTGTCGGGAGGGATGAATGAATGTCCAACCATCGGGAAAATCAGTTCCAGACAATTAATGTTTTTTGGCGCCTCTTCTTGAAGCCAGTGGGCCAGCATTGCCATCATTATGGTATTTTTGTTTTGGCCGCCACACCCGTCGGGAAATAAATTTATTTTTGTTACGGAATTTTTAAAATTGAAGTTAACCAAAACATCTCGAACAGCTGATGTTATAGCATTAGAATTTTTCAGAGATTGAATTTCGGTCCACAATTATGAAAAGACATTTGTGTCTCTTGTGGTAATTAATTTGCTGGCTAAAGTAGGCAGATTGGTCAGGCAACCGTGGTAAGGCCAGATTGTTTTGACAATCAAAAGAAAAGGTGACTGTTGTTGGTTTAGTGTATTTAAGTAATTTGAAAAAGGCTTTTACGTGGATACGATGATCCACAATTAATTGTTGCCTTCCACTCGCGGATATCATTGATTTAAACTGTTCTTTCGTCATCAGGCAGAAGGAACAACAGTCAGTCTGTGGGGTCCCAAATGCAATATTATAATTAGCATTTACATATTTTCTAAAATAACTTAATTTTACATTCAGACCTTTCGGGGTTTTTGCCAGATATTGATTGCAGAGCTTTTTAAAAGAAAGGTCACAAGATAAATACATCCGGACACTTGACTTGCTTCGGCAATAGTGCGATTCAACACACTGAATTGATTCAATGAACTGTTGTATGCTTTTTTGCTTGTCAATATTTTTTACACCTACTTGATTGCCACCTCTGCGTTCCTAAGGAAGAGCCCCGAAAAGCACAAAATTTCGCATTACCTTTTCAATTTTATAAAAATCACGTGATTATTCTAACGCGCGCTATTGGTTCAAACGCATTCAGCGAGTTTTGCAACTAATTTCGCGAAGCATAGGGCCAGTTTTGCAAATAACTAGCCTTTTTCAATAACACCAAAATCTTGGACTACCATTGTCTTTATTTGTTAATTGTTACACAACGTTTCGGTTAGTGATGTATCTCCAACCGTTTTCAAGTGATAACTAAAAGCTATTCCTAAAAGCTACGACTTATATACTATCCCTTGTTCACTGAAGCTTGACCGACTTTTCACGGTTCAGCAACGGCAGCCAGATATTCGGAATTTCTACACTAGGTTTGCTAAATACATTTTGGTTGTTTACAATAATTGCAGCTTCCTTAAATTTTCTTTTCTTCCAGTGGGTTTCTTTATGAATGGTTTTTGCTTCCGACCATTGTATGCGGTGTTGTTTTGACCAAGCGTGTTCGGCAATACCTAACTTCGACGTTTCACCTCGTTCCGTATGTTTTTTGTGTTCTTTAACTCTTACTTCGAGAGGTCTCTTTGTTTCCCCGATGTATACCTCACCACAATCACAGGGAATTGGGTATATACAGTACTTGTTTGAAACATTATTTTCTGGTCTCGTTTTGGTGAGAATACTTCTTAGAGTAGTTTGGGATTTAAATGCCGTTTTAATATTGTACTTATTCGCGATTCTGCGGATCTTTTCCGAAGTTCCTTTAATGTATGAAATTGTGATGAATATTTGGTCACGTAGAGTCTCGTTCAAGTTAGAGTTTCTTGTCTTATTTTGATATTTTTTAATTGTTTCGTTTACTAGTCTCTCACTGTATCCGTCCTTCTTAAGATCCCTAGTTATGTTGCCTATTTCCCCTTGCAGGGATTCCCTACTGTTGCATAAGGTCACTGCTCGATTGTATAGAGTACATATAACCCCCTCTTTGGTTTCGTTAGAATGATTAGAATTTTGGTGTAAATATTGTCCAGTGTGGGTAGGTTTTCTGTATACCGAGGTTTGTACATGTCCATTATTTCGTTTGACTAGAACGTCGAGGAAAGGTAGGGCCGAATTTTGCTCCTTCTCCATTGTGAATTTGATACAAGGTCGGATGCAATTTAGATGTTTTAAGAAACCTTCGAGTTCTTCGTCATTACCTGTCCATACAATAATAAGTAATTAATTTGATATAACATTTAGGTATCAAAGAGCCAGTTTAGAGCGAAACTGACTGGACCAAACGATTCGCCTTATGGAAAGGAACATTTCTGACATAAAAAACAATTTTCTGCAAAAATTTCGATTAGCGAGTTTTGCAAATAATGGCCTCATTTACAATAATCGATATACGTCGATTAATAAGGAAACTGGGAAGCTAACAACAAAGCTTAGGTGGAAGACCGCAGGAAGCAAGTTTGTTAAGAAGCCCATCATGCCAGACCTAATTAAAAGCTTTGGATATATCAAGAGCAACGATCTGGGATTTATTAAGAAACTCAAGTGATTTTTTTTAGTTGTGTAAGATAAAGGAAAGAAGATCGGCTGTGGATCTTTTCTGGCGAAATCCATACTGTCTATCATGTAAAATTTTGTATTTTTGTAAATACAAAGTTTAAAAAATACTTAGTCTTAACTTTTTCAAAAGAAAACTGCAAGAGCATTTAATGATGAATCAAAAAATTTTTGATTAATTTTCTTAAACAGAGTAATACTATCTGAAGGAAGAGTGTAAGATTGCAAAGCATTTTTTTTTCTTATGGGTTTATAGGAAATGCAGAAACTATCCTATATTTTATGACTTTCTCTAACTAACAAAATATGTTAATGTTATTATAAATGTAACATGTTATAAAACATGAGACTTACTTAAAAATTTTACTCTTGCCTTCTTTTTGTCTAGATTTCATTGACCTGTATAATGCAAAATTCAGAACTGGAGGCAGTAATGTACGATAAGTACCTATACTAGTACTACATTTATCATCTTGCGTGTTAATTGCAACTTTCCTTTTTCGTGTAAGAGATTAATAAGTAGTTAACACTTCCTTAGAATTATCTAATCAGAAAATTTGTCTATGTAATATTAACCGTGTATGAAACACTTTTGGTTTAATATTCATATGTGAAAGTATTTACCATTTTATATAGAAAAAAATCTATAAACAGGATAAGTCATCGACTAGTTAAAGACAATTTATGTTGCGATTCAAACATAATCATATCGTTAAAAAAATCCCAACTTGTGCCTTCCTTTTATCTCTCAGTTTCAGAGATTGCAATTTATTCATCACAAGTCAGAACACTCCATAGGTATGTAAACGCATATACAAGGTGTTTCAAAAAACATGGACCATCTTTTTGTGGGGTTTTTTTCTTAAAAAAAAAAGTCCTATGACATGGGTCCGGAAACGCATGGTTTCCGAAATACAGGGAGTTAAAGTTTCAATTTTTTTTCAATTTTTTTTCAAATGAATTAAATACCACTCAACCGTTTTTAATGAAACTTGGAACTTGAAAGAGTATTAATAAAGTGCATAGTTTTAAGTAAAAATCTGTTTACAGCTGCGGCAGTGGCGGCGTTCGGGGTAACTGTAAAAATGTATTTAGAGAAAGAATAGGGGCGCCACTGATTTTTGCCAATTTGATGCACCAGTTATGAAGTTATTACATAAGCCACAAAAGTTACCTCTTGGTATTTTTTCGTTTGGGGTTTTTCCCCTTAGCAGATATGGTTAATTTTATAACAATGTGCAAAGTAACCATTCGTCGGCGTAATGAAAAAAATAATCGTATAATGCCATGAAACTGTATTTTTTGACAGTTCTCCCCCAATTTAAAATTTTGAAATCAAAAGTGTTTTCGTGTTATTCTTTAAATTTAGCAGTCTTTTCGATTTTAGTTATTGTTGATCGTTTTTTGTTTGTTTCTTTTTTTTTTCGTGTTTAGATATTGCTGCCATTAATATTATTTCCTCCTATCAAGATGGTTTTATCAACTACACTTCAGCCGAATTGACTGATATGTTGTTAATTTATGGACAAACAAATAAAAAAATGCTGGACAAGCTGTGCGGTTTATCAGGAAACTTATCCCCAGAAGAATTCCTGGTAAAAATTTTTCCCACGTATTGTAAGTCATTTAAGAGAAACTGGTTCTTTAAAACCTTTAAAAGCTGACTCTGGACGCAGAAGATACCGCCGAAATATACGAGTCGAAGAGGCAATATTAAATAGAGTTGAACGGGTCCTAGTACAAGTACGAGAATTGGTGCCAAGAACTGGGAAATATTTCGGCATCATCAGTCACAGAACTCTAAAGGAGCAAAGTTTATATCCCTATGATTTTTCAGTGTCCAGAAACTTCTACCTAGAGACTTTCAACCAAGGGTAGTTTTGTCAAGGGGTTTTTAAACAAACTGAGACACGACCATCATTTTTCTAAACGTGTACTATTCACTGATGAGACGTCATTTACGCGAAAAGGTATAGTAAATTTTCACAATTTACATACATGGGCCAATGAAAACCCCCCCTCTCTACCAGTAGCAAATTCCAAACAATTTTCCATTAATATTTGGGTTGGTTATTGGAAATGGCATAATTGGTCCTGTTGTTCTACCGAATCGTCTTGAACAGGAATCATATTTAATTTTTGCAAAATGATTTGCCGGAGTTACTACCATTTTTTGTGAGAAATGGTACAATGTGGTTCCAGCATGACGGTGCGCCCGCACATTTTAGCAGTTGTAAGAACATATTTAGCTGACATACGGTCACCGATGGGTTGGTCGTGGAGGTCCGGTGCCAGGCCACCTCGATCTCCGGACCTGAATCCACTAGATTTTTTTTTGTGGGGGCATTTAAAAGAAAAGTTTATAAAACACCATTAAATACACGAGAAGAATTATTGAAGAGAATAGAAAATGCATTTGTCATCATTAGAGAAGATCACAATATTTGCAGAAGAGTAAGAAGATCTTGCGGAGAAGCTTAAAAAGCTTGTAACAACGCTAAAGGTGGTCACTTTCAACATTTTCTTTAGCTTTAAGTCAATTTTGTATTGTACAAAAACAAGAGTTTTGAATAATCATGGTGTTTCTACGAATTTTTTCATTACGCCGACGAATGGGTACTTTGCACATTTTTATAAAATTAACCATATCTGGGAAAGGGGAAAACCCCAAACAAAAAAAAACCAAGAGGTAACTTTTTTGGTTATGTAATAAGGTTTATAACTGGTGCATCAAAATTTGGGAAAAGTCAGGGGGACATATTCTTTTCTCTAAATACATTTTTACAGTTACCCCGTACGCACGCCACTGCCGCAGCTGTAAGCAGATTTTTACTTAAAACTATGCAATTTATTAATACACTTTCAAGTTTCATTAAAATCGGTTGAGTGGTTTTTAAGTCATTTGAAAAAAATTGAAAAACAAATAAAACTTTAACTCCCTGTATTTCGGAAACCATGCGTTTCCGGACCCATGTGCATAGGACTTTTTTTTATTATTTTTTAGTAAAGAATTACCCCACGAGCGATGGTTCATGTTTTTTGAAACACCCTGTATAAAAAATAGGGCACACTGAAAACCTATCCCCTATCATTTTTTTGCAATTCATGTTTATTTAAAAAATGTAACTCTATCATTAATAAAAGTAGTTTTATATATCCTAAGTGACAAAGAAGGTTAGATATCTCGTATTTATAATCAGATTATTATTATTTTAAAAGAATATGTATTTTCAAATCAATCAATACCGAGTATTCACCTGAAGATGCCCCAAGAGACTTACCAGTTTAAACGTGTTTTTTTTTAATAAATTAAGACAATGAAAGTCCAAAAACCATATTTTATTCTACCTACTAAGGTAGAATACTAATAAGTGTCTTATTTGTAGAAGATGGGAATACATCTACGGGCAGAAAGTTTCACAATCTGAACACTGTAGTGATGAAGGGTCGAGCAAAGTGGAAAATTCAGACCATTTAAGTTGGACAGTAAAGGAAAGGATGGCTTTACGTATAGCTCTGCTGGGAGCTGACTTATAAGACAAATTCAAGCTTTCTTAAGCTGCTAAAGCTATGGATGTAATGTGTTTATGCCAGTTAAGGTTATTCTCACAAGAAACGCCAAAAAGTTAAAGGACTCTTTGTTCGCCAAAACTTGTCCACTCATAAGTAAAGGATGAGTGTTAAGTTTTTTCGTGACAGTGGAGATAAACTGTGTTTTTGTGGCATTAAACTGGACAAGATTTTGTGCGCCCCAATCCAATATAAGTTTAAGTCCATGTTAACGGGATATCTGAATTACCCCCGCTTGTTTTCCAAATCAGAGTTAGAGACTGCCTTAAGAAACTAAATACATTAGAGCGAAGGGTACAATCGTCGGCAAAACTATAAATAGGTTTGATATAATATAAATTGATGCCAGTATAAGGTTTATAAAAGTTGGAAGAATAACTATTTACATTAATTGATATATGTCGGTTAGAAAGGAAGCCTACCAAAGGAAGTTCTACCAAATAAATGCTGGGGTGCCCCATGGCTCAGTGCTGGCACCCACGCTGTTTCTTCTACACATTAACGATCTTCTCCCTTCCACAATCAATCCCATTCATAGTTTTGCTGACGATAGTAACCTCCACTCTAGTATTCAATTTCTTAAGCCACCGTGTAATTCTGATTTTGAAAACAAGCGCAGGTCAATGCAGATATCTCTTTCACAAGACCTCAAACTTATCTTGGATTGGGGCGCCAAAAATCGTGTTCAGTTTAATGCCTCAAAAACACAGTCATGTTCGCTGTCGCGAAAAAAGTCTGCGAATGCTCATCCTGCAGAACAAAGAGTCGTTTAATCTAGTCGGCGTTACTTTTGAGAATAACCTCAACTGGCACAAACACATTTCATCCATAGCTTCGGTAGCTTCAAAAAAGATTGGATTCCTCTTTCGAGCCAGAAAATATTTCTCTTCTTCCAATCTGTACACTCTGTATGTATCTTTTTGGTCATACCCTCTTTGGAATATTGTTCTCATGTCTGGGGAATGGCGTCCCCTACAACACTTAGCCTTCTGACTCCATTCAAAAAGAGCTGTTCGTCTTATTAATGATCCAACGCTCACAGAAAGGCTTCCTCTTTTGCCCATCGTCGAGCTGTAGGGGATCTTGTCGCTTTTCTATCTCTTTCTATAGGTATTTTCACGGCTTTCTGGTTCCATTTTTAGTAGGAGGCCCCCGGAACTTCCCGCTTTCATCGTTCCTTTATTCCTAGAGTGTCAAGATTTTGGAACCTGCTGCCCGCAGAAGTTTTTCCTTCTCCTCCAATCTCCAAAAATTTAAGTCCCGTGTGAACAAACTCCCTCTCACCACATTGAAGACACCCACGGTACGTTAGTACTTAGGCATCAGCCTTCGTGGACTGTCCCAAGATAAAAAAAAAAAGGAAGCTGAACAAAATTAAGGTGGAAGACCGTGGGAAGGAACTTTATAAAGGGGCGCATCATGCTAAACCTGGTGAAAAGCTTTGAAAATGTCAAGAATAACGATCCGGGATCCCCACCAAGAAGCTCAAAGAACTTGTTACAATTCCCCTTTTTCCTCTGAATATTTAAAAAAGATCCGCTAGGGGCAGCACCGGTTGGGGTGCAAATAATTTTAATTCTATATTGACTACGACGTAAAACGTGCTGAACTAAAATCGAATTAACCGTAGATGATGTACCTGTGATAAAATTAAAATATTCAAAAACACAAGAAAATCTTTTCCGGGACCTAAAACGATGGTTTGCATGTTGTAGTTGACCCGTGTCAGGTAATAAAAAGGTCTTAGTTGAAAGGTTAGTTGATTTATAAATTGCTTGCAAATTCCTAGGTCTTCTTTGCGTATTTCAGTACAATGCCCTAATGGCTAAAACAACAGAGGATGTTGTGTTTTTTTCTGACAGAATCTGTCTGTCATGTAAAATTCTCTGTTGTTTTAAATACTTTACGACTCGAGAATATTGTTTGTGTTTAAAAAAGAGGTTGTTGTCAATTACCTATCTAAAATATACCTTATAGATAAATTCAAATTCAGGGAAATGCGCCCCTGCCTTACTTTTATTTATTTCTATAAAAACACCTTGCAATATAGGTTCAAGAGTCCTTATGCACCCTTATCATAATGCACCTTTCACAAAAGATTAAAATAATGCTTTTACTAGAACTTTCCAATTTCTTTACTTCGTTGATTTTTTTAAGTATATTTTTAATTTGTTTTTTAGTTAAATTAATGACTAAATAATTATGTAAATAAGTTTATCCTGTAAAATAAAAGGTATTCTACCATAAAATTATTCAGTTTGGCTGTAACCAGGTTCAAGAAGAAGGAATTTTAGGAAAGTTTGTGCATTTGGTTAGGTCTGAGTAGGCTGATATACCTTAAAAACTAAAAGTTTCCGACAAAATTTGACTTTAGTTTTGTGATCAGCGCCCCAAACAACCCCGTATACTAAATTTCAATAAAATTGGCCATGGGCCTGATAAGATTACCTTTATTTGCTATTGTCTGCTAAAAATATATGCATAAAAGTAATAAAACATATATAACCGGAAACTTTTTTAAATAAACAATGTGAAAAAAAATAGCACTTTGAAAAGCAATTAAAATAAATTTAAAATGTTTTTTAAAAATTTTTTGCTTTAGATTTAAAAAAATTTTTAAAATTTTTTAAAAATTGAAAAAAAAAACTTTTTTGGGAAAACCCCTTTCATTTGGGGGAAGTTTTAGGTTAAAAAAAAGGGGGGTTTAAGGGGGCCAATTTCTGTGTCCAAAAAATGCACGTTTTAAAATGGAGGGAAAAAAATTTTTTTATTTTTTTTTTTAAAAAAAATTCAAATTTTAAAAGGGTTTTTTTTGGGAAAAATTTAAAATAAAAATTTTAAAAATTTTTTTTTAAAAAAAAAAAAATTTTAAAATTTAAATTTAAAATTTTTTTTTTTTTAAAATTAAAAAAAAAGTTTTTAAATTTTCGTTTTGGGGTTCCCGGCAATCACAACAGTTTTATTGGAAGATCAACAGACAGTTGACGTTCTTTGGTACACTACAGTTTGCTTGCCTCAAGTGTTGAAAAAAGTTTAGGAGTCTACCTTCCTTTGTCACTTAGTATACAGTAAAAACTTTCATTTCAAAATTATTTTTAGCTAAAATAAAATGGTTATTTTAGTTTTTATAATTTTATTATTAGAAGGTAATTTATTGGTACAAAATTATTTACATTTTAAATTAAAGTTAATTTTAGAAATTATACATAATTAGAAACTGTATGCGCTGGTATATAAAATTGTCAGTAATTACAGACCACACAAATGACAGAGAAATGGTATTTTAAACTTCTAATTAAACGCTGTACTTTAATCTTTAATCTCTGTAATTTCTTTCTATTTTTTTAAGAAAGGTAAATCAATTTCAAAAATAAATATACACTTTTGGCTAAATGCTCTATAATTTTTTGGTTATTTAGGAAAAAAAGTCAAAGCTATTATATGTTACCTATATTTATGTTTATGGTATTATATGTAATATTTAAACTGTATATAATTTCTTAAATTAAAATTTATAGTATTCAATAATAATTTTAAATAAACAGCGCCTTTCAGAAAACACGCAATATCTTGGATTTTTTTTTATTATAAAGTTTAAGTATGGCGTTACCTTATGCTTTAAATTTGATTAAATACAAGGTGTTTTTTAATTGAATGTCAATATTTAGATAGGCGATTTTTGGCTTCATTTTAAGAAGAACACTTTATACAAAAGCATGTCCTAAACGTCTTAACTTTTGAAATAAAGGATGGTACAATTTTCAAACATAAATCATTTATTATTAATATCTGTAATACCAGTTTAGATATTTTAATTAAATTTGGCATACATTAATATGTATCAAGAGGCATTTTTTAGTGTACTACATTTTTTAATTTTTACCAGTGGCGTTCGTACAGACATTGATGGTACGCCACTGTCTTCTCTTAAAATAAAAAATATTTTTCGCTTAAAAAAATAATAACCGTTTTTCTGCATGATTATAACAATATCTGTAAACAATATCACCATGCAGAGAAAAATCTAGATTTTATTTTTTCTGGGTGAAAAACGTGCCACGAACTAAAAAAATTAGGAATAAAAATAGAAATAAAAATTTACCTTAAAAAATTAAATCTAAATATTTCTCTGCATTGTGATATTGTTTCATGATATTGTTATGATCATGCAACGAAACTGTTTTAATTTTTTTTTAACAAAAATCGTGCATCGGATTGAAAAAAACCAAGTAAATAACTTTGGTACCAAATTATTGGAGATTTCAAAATTAATAGTTATTTTCCTAACAACTGCGCAAAGTGATACCTTTCCGCACGCAACTGCCGTTGCCCGAACGACGCGAAGCGGAGTTCGGGCAAGCAGTCAAGTGCGGAAAAGTCACTTTGCGCAAGCGTTAGGAATAAAATTTTTCCTACGAGCGTCAGATAATACCAATATTAAAGCAATGATTATTTTTTAAATTATGTTTAATCTGAAAGAACTACTACAACATATTTATAAATGGGAATTATTTGTTGATAACATTTACAACAAAAGAACAGTTATTAGCATATTGTAAATTAATTGCAGAACCTGTAATTTCATTTAGCGGGTGGCTTATGGAAGCGCTTATTGTACGGCTTGATGAAGGTTGACTTAGCTCAGAAGGGGAGTTGTTCATGGTCAATATTTTATTCGACATATCCTTTTTCTGATTTGTGGATTCATCAATGTAGCTCTCAGCTACAGCCGTTGATTTCCAGCCACCAAGTCGCTTGACATTGGTAATTCCTTCTCCAGAATCCGCTAACATAGTCGCAGAGGATCGACGAAAACTATGTCCAGTGTACTCTTCTGGATTTTTTAATTTTAGGTATGCAGCAATTTCTGAAGGCATTTTACCTATTGAATTTATTCCCACACATTGCGTACTGCATGCTCCTTGTTTATACTGGAAAAAAAAACGTCTGTGTGGGGTATGTGATTTTCGCAAATTTGCATATTTACGGTACAATTGCAGATAAAGTCCGTTATTTGTTATATCGGCCAGTACAAAGATTCTGGAAGTGTTATTTTTACTGTCAGGAATTTTTGACCACTATAAAATTTTTTCATTATCCTGTATGTCATCAACCATTATTTTTGTAAGTTCATCTCCTACAAGCACCGGCTAATCCAAAAATTGTAGCAACTTTTATTAGAAGGTAAATATTATCAGGTGCTTCTTTCATGAATTTTGAAACTTCTTCTTTGCTGAATGTTTTTGATTTTTTTTTTTGGCCGGTATTCCACGTTTTGGTGTTTAAGTAGTGATGTTAGCTTAAAATATGAACTTAAATCAAGGTTCCTTTTTACTTTGAGGGCACATTTTAACATAGAGTACTTACTCTATAAAGTATTAGGTTTATATGTTTTTTGCAAATCCGCAAAATAGGCCAAGAACACTTCTTCTTTAATATTTTTTGTCCCCTTGCTGGAGCACCAGTTTTCGAAATGACTATATTGATTCTCATATTTGTCACGAGATTTTGCTGGTAATAAATTCAAACTTACGGTATTTGCTGCATCCAGGATAGAATCTGGTAGCTCCTCATCGGAACTACTCATTTTAAATAATTATTTTTGTCGGATTTTTATTTAATTAAAAAAAGATACTATGACGCCTTTTCATTAAAAATGCTTGTTTGTATTGAAATTAATTTGTGCAATTGCTTGTTCATATGGAAACGAAGAAAAAATCTGACATGTGTTAAAATCATCAAGATTACATATTGTTGCTTGACTTGTCATAATCATTTATTATTATTATACAGGGTAATTAAAAAATGTTTTTTTTTATGTTTTAGTTGAAATATTGAAAATTACGAAGTAACAAACAAAAAAGAGAATAAACTAAAACTTGCAATGGCTTCGTATATTGCATGAAATAGCCTACAATTACTAAATACATATAAATCTTGCTTACCTGTAAGATTTTAGGTAGTTTTATTTTTCCGCACGGCGTGCGAAAGTTCACTTTCCATCGCCGTGCGAAAATGCAACTTTGCGCACTAAAATTCGTGCGGAAAAGTGGACTTTTCCGCACGCTCGTAGGAAAATGTTATTTTAGGATAAATCAGTGGCGTACCATTGATGTCTGCCAAAATGGGCAGGTCAAATTCCGTACGAACGCCATTGGTGAAAAAAAAAAATGGTACACTAAAAAATTGCGTCTTGATACCTAGTACATGTATGCAAATTTTATTTAATTATCTAAAGTAGTATTACAGATATTAATAATAAATGATTTATTTTTGAAAATTTTACCACCCTGTGTCTCAAAAGTTAAGATGTTTAGGACACACGTTCAAATAAAGTTTTCTTCTTAAAACAAACCCAAAGATCGCACCCTTGAATATTGACGTTCAATTAGAAAACAACCATTATAATGCAGACTTACTGGCTAAAATAACATTTGCCATCTGTCAGAATTGACATTTTTTTCAAGAATGTGTCAAAAACTAGCCCACATAATTTCTAAGTCTTTTGTTATCGGTTGCTACCCGGAGGAACTAAAGATCTCAAAATCCATCCCAATTTTTAAGAATAAGTGATCACCACTGGATCCATGTAATTGGCGCAATGTTGGTGTTCAGAGACAAGCTGCCAAGGATCTCGACAGTGCTTTAAATCCTTAATTAATCGAGTTTTAAGAAGGGACATGTTTACTCTAGCAGCAATAAAGAAAACTCTGTAGCTTTATTTATGACACCCTGAATATAAAAGCCTATCCAACAGCACTTTCTTTGATCTTAGTAGAGCCTTTGACACTGTAATCCATGAGCTTTTGTTGCAGAAGCTTCATGTATTGGGGTTAAAAGATGTTCCTCATCAGTGAGTAGCATCATATTTAGCTAATAGAGGGCAGGCAGTGGTAATAGACAAATGTGGGTCAGATGTTCGTGAGAGACGGACAAGAGTTCCCCAGGGCTCTATTCTTGGACCCTTACTATTTATAATATATATTTACAACATGCCTGTGGAGTGTCCCTCTTGAAGTAAAATGATTATTTATGCTGATGATACAAATTTTCTAATTTCTGAATACGATATGAAAGCAACTGTTGAAAGGGCAAATCGATTGGTGGTTGAATTTGGTAACTGGTGTACAAATAATGGGTTAGTTTTAAATATAAACAAGACATTTTTTATGATTTTTTTCAAAAATTGCAACATGTGAGCATGCTTAATTAAAGAAAAAAAATCAATCTATTGCTCAGGTTACTAATATAAAGTTTTTGGAAGTAACACTGAATTAGAAAATGACCTAAGAGAGCCATATTAATGGTTTAACGACTAAACTGATTGTAAGTAAATCTTAATTTTTGATTCTATAATTAAAGGTGTTTGTTTTACTAACGACCGAGCGATGATCGCATTGTTAAATTTAGCAATGGACTTAGCAATTGTTAAAAGTTAACAACGGTTTAGAATGTTTTACAAAATGTCAGATTTTGCCTACTAAAATCATTGAATAACACTGACAATGACGTTTTGTTAAACATTCTAAACCGTTGTTAACTTTTAACAATTGCTAAGTCCATTTAAATATTATATATATATATATATATATATATATATATATATATATATATATATATATATATATATTTATTTTTATATATATAAAAAGGTGAGAGTAGTCGTGACTGACTAGTTAAGAAAAAATATTCAAAACCGGGAGGTTATTGGGAGTGCAGTCATAAAATTTGGGGTTGTTGCGTAATACACCTACATGGCGCACATTAACATCTTAGCCTGTCGATACTAAGATTGGTTGTTTTGAAATTACTTGACGAGATGGCGCTAGTTGCTTCTAACGTTCAGCTGTATTATTTTACAGATGTTCAAAAGGGTAACTGGTTTACTCTCCAGGGTGTCTACAGCCTACATTCGGTGTGACCATCCCCAACAAGGGTGAAACACGTGTAATCGGATTGGCTGGACCCGGGGTTATCCATATATTTGGAGGCCTCGTAATTTTAAAACAACCAACCTTAGTAATCATACCTACCAGGATATTTTATTTTTCTTTCATTTATTAAGGAGCCTCTATGCCCAAAGAATTTCTACCTTTTTGTTATTATTTATAACAAGGCTCAATAAGTTTAATTTAATTTATTATATTGCAGTTGGGTGAAAATACTGCGTTTCCCCCCTTTTATTAAATCACGTTTTCAGTCATGCTGCACGTCACCTACTTGGAATTGGCAAAAGAGCTATTCGAAATTACATATCCGTGAACTAATGGGAAGCCATTTTTCATTAAGTGTGTTGTTGTAAGCAACCTCTGACTGTTTTTCGTAATACACCACAGGGCGCACATTAACATCTTAGCCTGTCGATGCTAAGATTGGTTATTTTGAAATTACGTGACGAGATGGCGCTAGTTGCTTCTAACGTTCAGCTGTATTATGTTACAGATGTTCAAAAGGGTAACTGGTTTACTCTCTAGGGTGTCTACTATTCGGTGTGACCATCCCCAACAAGGGTGAAACACGTGTAATCTGATTGGGGGCCCCGGGATTATCCAAATTTGGGGCCTCGAAATTTTTAAAAAACCCAAAACCATAGTAATCATCCCTTTCCAGGAATATTATTTTCTTTCATTTATTAAGGACCTCTATGCCCAAAAATTTCTCCCTTTTTTGTTATTATATATATATATATTATATATATATATATATATATATATATATATATATATATATTATAATATATATATATAAAATCCCGCGGATGCGGTTAACAAGCAGACAAATGAACCAAAAATTGAAAGATAAAAAAAAAAGTCATTCTTAATAAAAATTCTGCTTGTCGAAAAAATATGAACTACAATGAGACAATAGACTTTTATCATACAGGGCGTCTCAAAAATGAAAAAAATAAAATCGAACAGGAGCAAACATTCATTTTTTGGCCTTTTACCGTAAAATACACATAAAAAACTTGCTCCAAATTTACTTCTTAACCTGATTCGGAACTTACTTAAAAAAATTTTATAAAAAATTAAAAAAAAACAACATTTTAAAGTCATTTTTACGTTTACGAATAATCTTTACATTTAAACATTAATAAAAATAAAATACAATGAAAAAAAAAAAAAAAAATGGAAATGTAAAAATGCGACGAAAAATGTTTTTTTTTAATTTTTCGAAATTCAAATTTTCTTTAGTAAGTTTAATAAATAAGAAATAAATTTGGAGCAAGTTTTTTTTTATCATTCGTTGGCCAAAAAAACGTTTGCTCTTATTTGATTTTATGTTTTTGCATTTTTGGGACGCCCTGTATGAGCAATATTGTTTTCGTTACATACTATGATTATTTTAAAAACCAAAAAAATTTAATTGCTTTAATTAATGAATTAAATCTGCAATATTCTATTTAAAAATCGTGTTTTTTTTTCAGATAAGCTCATAGGCAAAGTGGTTCTGGGATCGTACATGTTTACTAGAGGAAAAGCTCTCACTCAGTGGAACACAGCAATTTCCCATCCCATGGAACACAGTCAATGCTGGCATGTTCTGTCAGAATAATTTATATTATATTATAGATTTTTTTTAATTAGTGTAGTTGTCAGATTATTTGGCTACTCTAGTACTAGCAGTTTAAAGCTAGCGATTCCGGCATCTGCAGCCCAGCCATAAGAGTTTTTCTTTAAACCAAATATGTTTTTTTGTTTAAAAAAAATTACAAATTATTTAATTTTTATCACGTTTAAGGCGACACAAATTATGCTGCCATATTTTTTCATTAAAATAATTGTTGAACAAAGTCTTTGCTGGAAACAATGCAACAAATGAGATTTGCCATAACCATTGCCATATTGACTTTAAAGTTGTTCTAACTCATAGTTGTCTCATTAATTAGCTTTTTACCACACTTTTATAAGCTTGATCTGTATAATTTCCACCTATTTCAGGAAGTTTAAAATTTTGAAAATTTTGAACCTACTCTTTCCAACCAATCAGAAGCTTTTATTTAAATCATCTCCATGGCAACGACAAAATTTCCGGAAATATTAATCCATAGCACTTCCGGCGAAATTAATAAATTTCCCTTACAAAAACGTCAAAATATTCAAAATAATGACGGGGAATTACAGTGTTTTTAGAGAATTATTACCATTTTTTTACTTAAAAAAGCATATTAATTGAATATTTTTTTGTTATAAAAATAAAAATTTATAAATTTGATTTGGCAAATGTTTAAAAAATTAAACATTAATACTAAATAAGAAATTTAATAACAAATGTTTGTAACTAAATTTAAGTGATGTTCAAACTCAAAAAGTTTTCTCGTTTTAATGGAGAATAAATGGACAAAACTGAAATTTGCTCGGAATATTGTAAATGTCTATGTTTAGTAAAATATATAAAATATTTAGGCAAAGTTTATTTAATTTGAATTTAGATATTTTTTTTTACTTGAAGATTTTACTAGATATTCTTGGATTCTTGTAAAAGTTTTTTATCCGTGGTTTCTTCTGTTAAGATTTCTGTTTTGATAAATAGGGAAGCGACGATGGTTTTTTTAATGTCTGAATATTATTTGCACAAACCACAAATCTGTTTTGTTAAGTCTAAAGCCATTTTTATACTATCCTATATCTTTTTTTTGTCGATTCAGTTTTTTAATAATTAGATAGTACCTAATAATCTTTTTTTTTACGTAGTTGACTTTTGTAATCTAGCGGCCATTATTACGTTCTTTTTACATTTCTGGCCGCCGACGTTTTTAAAGCATTAGCGAAAAAACATAGATAGGGTTTAGACTAATAATCAAAAGTAACTGATGTTCCACTAATATTAGTAGATTAAAGTTAATAAAAGATGGAAATATAAGAGCCTTTAAATTTTATAAAGATTCTTGCAACTAAAGTTAGAAATTTGCATTTTATTTTACTAAGAAAAAAGCTTCATTTTGTTAAGCATAAAATCTTGAAGTCATAATTATCAAAAGTAAATGATGTTCCACTAATTTAAGATTAAAGTTGATAAAAGATGGAAATATAAGATGTCTTTAAGTTATTTATAAAGGTTATATGTAACTAAAATTAGGAATTTGCATTTTAATTTTAAGAAAAAAGCTTCATTTTGTTAAGCATAAAATTTTTGAAGTAAATTTATATTTTTATTCGAAATTTATATTGGATTCAAAATTTTCACCGAAATCCACGATAAATTATCCGAAATTTTTCCGGTGAATATTTTAAGAAATTCCCCGCCTCGACCCGGTAATTTTCAAAATATTGTACCTCAAAAATTTCCGGTAATAATTTATGCACTAGGGATTTATAAGTGAAAATTTGTATAGGGGCCAAGAGCCGATGCCAATACAATTGTTTCATAACTTCGTTCTAATGTCATGACTAGTCATAACATAATAAGGAAATTTAAAAAATAACAATTTGTCAAATGGACAGTTCTTGCGCATTCGCCTATTTTTCTTAAATAAAATTATTATTTTTCTTTAAAAGTTTAAATTTAAAATAACTTTAATTAAAAAATATATATTTAATAACTTTTTAATTTAACTTGTAACTGTGCTAAAACTGCTAGTATTAGTAGATTATTTCATCGTATCTATTCACAAATATTATCTATTTTAAAGATGTAAGTAAAAAATAATAAAAAATACATTTTTTTTCTGGGACTGAAGTGGCTAATTAGAGTAAGACTCAAAAATATATGTTTTTTTTAGACTTTAAAAAATTTAAATTCCACAAATGACATATTTTTTCGTATTTTGATAGTCATTTTCGACACTTCTACAGTTAAATATTAATTTTTTTAAATTCTTATCTGGAGTTTTTTAGGTACCCATGAAAAAGTAAATTTCAACGTCTTGCTTTTTACGGCTTCTCCAGGAGGAGTAAAAGTTTGCAAAATTCTGTTTACGGTCTTAAGCTATTTTTTAAATGGAACGGCTCGTCAGCAAATCCCAAACGAGCCTTCTGTTTAAAATAGTTTGGTACCACATAGTCGGCTAAATTTATTCTGTCATAAAACGGTATCAGTGTCGGTTTAAGGTCATTAAATCTGTCCAAAAAAATTGTAAAAATCAAAGACGAAAAAAAATATTTTCCATGGCAAGTTCATCTAAAATTATTGGATTAAACGCTGTCATCAGATGCATTATTTTAATTAGAATGATACACGGTATCAAAATAAGAAAACATTTGCCGGCGATCCCAATTAATATTTAAAAGCACCAGTCACTTCCGGTCAAGCCGGAAGTAATACAGCACAAGTGCATAAGTCAGACGATGTGTGTTTATGTGAAATTTTTAGGGATTTTTTTTTATCTTTAAGAAAAACAATGTTACAAGGGAAAACACCTCTGAGCAACACCCAGTATCTCTGGGAGCAGTACATGAAGTATTTTTAAAATATAAAGTTAATTCTTTTTAATACTAAGCTAAGGTACTAAGGCGTAGAAGGGTCACAACATTTTTATTTTTATTTTCAGTACAAATTCCGACTTAGATCTCGGAATTGCGACTTAAATCTCGTAATTCTGACTTATATCTCGAAATTCTGACTTATATCTCGCGATTTTGACTTATATCTCGAGATTCTGACTTATATCTTAGAATTTCTACTTAGATCTTGGAATTCGGATTTATATCTCGAAATTTTGACTAAGATCTCGGAATTGATTTTTTTCGAAATTCCAAAATTAATTTTTGGGAAACCCACTTATATCTTAAAATTGGATTATATTGAAATTGACATTTCAAAATTTTATTAAACCTTGATTACTTATATCTTGGGGCCTAATTCGGGGTTTTAAAATTTAATAGATTAATGAAATCAAAATTGGATTAAAAATGGCCTCCGGAACTAAGTAGGAATTTGGAGATTTTAGGGGGAAATTTTTAAAAGGGAAAAAAAATTTTTAAAAATTATTTTTTCTAAGCCTTCAAATGTTTTAACAAACTTTTTTTATTTATAAAAGTTTTTAAAAAAAATTTAAAAGTATTGTTTCATGTCTTTGGGATAAAACTTTCCAGATTTCTATCCATTGGTCATTAGGTCCCTTATCAAAAAATTTTTAGTTTTCTGATACGATTTATACTATTACATAAGTATTTATTTTAATACTCGTAGATAACCAAAATTATATAGATACTATAGATAAATGTTACATAAATAATGTTAAGTAATATAATTGTGGATACCTTAATTATATTTGTTTAGCTTTTACTGTAAAATATATGTTATATACTAAGAAAATATTTACTTGAAAGTAGCTTCCCTATAAACTAGGGATGTTGCGGGTGCGGATATTGATGCGGATGCGGATCTTTTTTTTTTTTACAAGAAACTTATGCTCCAAGCCTCCACTTATCAATTAGATTAGTAATTAAATTATTAAACAAATCCTATTCTTGCTATTTTACTTCTACACCCATATAGTTTCTTGTGAAAAAAGATTCGCATTCGAAGCCGCATAACATCCGCATTCGCAACATCCCTACTGTAAACAAATGGGATAATTACAGTAAAAAAAAAATAGTTTAAAAAATAGCAGTTGTTTTATTTGGTTGACTTTTTTAATAAGTTGTTTAGTCGAAGCTCTACATTGTTTCTTGTTAAAAATATTATATTTATACAGGGTGATTCATGGGGAAATGTCAATAATTGGTACGTGTCAGAGTCCAAAAAAAACATAAAGTAATACGAATATGGGTCCGCAAGGCCTTGTTTCAGATACGGGTGTTCACCAAATGATATGTGGTTGAAGTAAATGGTGGAATTTTTAAAAATTATAAAACCAGCATTTTTTTCAAACATAATTTAAGAACTTTTTATTAATAATTAAAATACATATTGTTGAATTACATATTTTGTTTTTTTTTAATTTTCTATAAAATCAGATCGTCGTTATTTTTTTAAATCTAAAATATCTCGAAAAGGTTCCATATTAAGTTTTAATAAGTATCCTTTTGACGAAAAATAACAAAACAATTATTTAATTTACTTAAAAATGAAATAAGGGCCGTACCAAAAAGTTGTGATTGTTAAAAATGTAAAAGTTACAGGTGGCTCCCCACAAGTAAGAGCCGAATAAGATTAGATTCAAATCCTCATACCAAAAAACCCCGGATACCAATTCAACAATGTCTAATTATGATAGATTTTTTATAAAATAGAAAAAAATTAAATAAAATTTTAACCCCTGTTTTGAAAACAAGGCCTTTGGACCATATTTTATATTTTATGTTTATTTTGGACCTGACTAGTTCCTGAAGTATTAACATTTCCCACAAATCAATTTAATAACCTGTTTTAAGGAAAATCTATATATATATATATATATATATTTATATATATATATATATATATATATATATATATATATATATATATATATATATAATATATATATATATATATATATATATATATATATATATATATATATATATACATAATATATATATATATATATATATATATATATATATATATATATATTATATTATATATATATAATATTATAAAGATTAAATTTTTGGGTTGGTCTAGGGCTGAATAAAACTCTTTTTTTACTAAACGCCGAGCTTAAAATTTATTTTTTTCCTTTTTCAATCTAAATATAAAAAAAATCTTTTCAATCAAATAATTAATCTTAAATCCTTTTTTTTAAAAGAAAAATATAATAAAATATAACAATGAAACTTACTGAAAATGGTTTTCTTAAGGTAGATCATTATAAAAAATAATCAATTTATTGTTTTACATCCAGTGCTTAATTTTTAATTTAAATTTTTTTTAAAATTTATACATTTTAGTGTTTTCTAGAACATCTTGAAAAATACTGCTGTTAATACATATCGAAATCAATAGCAGTAGGGGATTATCAGGACAACATTCCTTTGTAGGGTTTTTTTTTCTTTTTTTAGTTATTTCGTCGAAAAAATATGTATACAGTGTGCATGTCGGAAATTTTACAGAAAATTCTTTTAAAAATTATTTAGGATTTTTTCTTTCTTTATATTTTATTATACAATTTATTATAAATCTCCACCTTCCTGGATAGTTGTTGCATGAATAAAAGAAAAGATATTGACGATCTAAGCATAATTTATTCTAGCCTATTAAGAAAACTTAAAACAAAACGATAATTAATTTAGGAAAAATTTTTTTTTTGTATCCATCCTTATTTTTATAATAATTGTATAATAAAATATAAAGAAAGAAAAAAAACCTAAATAATTTTTAAAAGAATTTTCTGTAAAATTTCCGACATGCACACTGTATACTTTTTTTTTGACGAAATAAAAAAAAAGAAAAAACCCCACAAAGGAATGTTGTCCTGATAATACCACTACCTATTGATTTCGATATGTATTAACTTAACAGTATTTTTCAAGATGTTCTAAAAAACACTAAAATGTATAAATTTAAAAAAAATTTTAAAATTTATAAATTAGAGCACTAGGATGTAAAACAATAAATTGATTATTTTTCTTATAATGACTCTAGCCTTAAGAAAACTCACTTTGCACGAAGTTTTATTGTTATATTTTATTATATATTTTTATCGTTTTAAAACAAAAATTGCATTTGTAGATTAATTTTTTCATTGTAAAAATTTTTTTTATATTGTAGCCTTAAAAAGGAAAAAAAAAAATTTCCGAAAGTTGGGGTTTTAAAATGGTAATTTTTTTTTTCCCCGTTACCTAAAAAAAGGGCGGGGTTTTCAGTTTACATTTCGTGAGATCACACTCATCTTCTTCTTGAACTTGAAGTTCACTTTTGATACCGTCAGAAAAGTTCAAGAAGAAGATGAGTGTGATCTCGCGTCAACGACCCTGTCCTTTCGGGAAAAAAACCCCGGTTACCAAAGAAAACTTAAAATATATATATATATATATATATATATATATATATATATATATATATATATATATATATATATATATATATATATATATATATATATATATATATATATATATATATATATATATATATATATATATATATATATATATATATATATATATATATATATATATATATATTATATATATATATATATATATATATATATATATATATATATATATATATATATATATATATATATATATATATATATATATATATATATATATATATAAAATATATATATATATATATAAAAAAACGGGCAAAACACCCAGCCTTTATTTTCTTGAATAAAAACATATGGCTTTCAAATTTTTGGATTATAATAATCATAAGATGCTGATTTTGAATATTATAAATCTTCCACACTTCCGGTTTCCGAAACGACCCAACGATTTTTCAATGGAATACCCTGTATATTTTTTAAAATTTGATTCTACAAATCATTTCTTATAAATGTTTTATTCCTATACCATCTGGTAGTTTCTGAGAAAATAGCGATTAAATATGTCCAAACTACAGCATATATTATAAAAAGTTTTAGGGGGAAAACAAACAAATGATATAAAATTAGTATGTTTAATTTTAAATTTTTTTTCTGAAGCTCTTCTTACCAAAAAAAATTCCGGCTTTACCGGAAGTGCCGAAATTGACTTTTCCAAAATTTACTTCAAAATTTAAATACAAACCCTGTATATTTATTTAAATTTTGTTTCTACAGGTTATTCCTGATATAAAATTTGTATAATATCCTATACCTATCTTTGTTAGTTTTTGAGAAAATGGCGATTGAAGATGTCCAAACGACCGCATATTATGCAGTTTTAGGGGAAACAAATAAACTTTAAAAACATTAAAATTTTTTAATTTAACTCTAAATTATTTTTTAATTAGCTACTTAAATAAAAAACTAATATTAAAATAACAAAATTGCTCCAAAGAGATGCCTAAATTATTTTAGGCTTATTAATTTTCTAAAATTTATAATCTATCTATAACTGCATAATGTGCGGTCGTTTGGAACCAATCGCCATTTTCTCAAAAACTAAAAAGATAGGTATAGGTATTATACAGAAAACGGCCTGTAGAATCTAAATTTAAAAAATATAAGGGTGTTGCATTGAAATTTTTAAGTAACTTTTGGAAAAAGCCTTTTTCGCAGCACTTCCCCGGGAAACCGGGGGCCTCCCAATAAGTCTTCGGAAAAATTAAATTAAACATAATAATTTTTTACATCATTTGTTTGTTTTATAAAATGCATATATCTGTAGTTTGGAATTTAATCGCCATTTTCTCAGAAACTAGCCGGATATAAGGAATAATAACATTTTATATCGAAAAGTAAATAAATTTTAAAAATTAAGATATTCCATTAAAAAATCAAAAGGTTTCCGGTTAAACCGGAAGTGATGGAACATGTTATAATATCCAAAATTAGCATCTTATATATATTGTAGCATCCTAAAATTTTAAATCTATGTTTGTATTCAAGAAAATAAAACTGGGTATATTTCGTTTCACCAAATATATATATATATATATATATATATATATATATATATATATATATATATATATATTATATATATATATATATATATATATATATATATATATATATATATATATATATATATATATATATATATATATATATATATATATATATATATATATTTGGATATATTTATATGTAGGTAGGTATATATTTATTTGTCTATCCACGTGATTCTGAAGTTATGGCTTGAGCTAAAACCATGAAATTTGGCACAGTGGTAGTCTTTAGCAGTGGCTAGAACCTAACCCGTTTTATGAATTTCGCCCCTGGGACAAAAATAGGACAAAACTTGTTTTTTTACCATTAGCCGTTTCGGAAGGGTCTGACGGAACAGAGGCTACTTAATATTGTCTCTCGCCTGGCGGAGACAGGCTTTTCATCCAGTGTGGATATATTTATATGTAGGAGGTATATATATTTATTTGTCTGTCCACGTGATTCTGAAGTTATGACTTTAGCTAAAACCATGAAATTTAGCACAATGGTATCTTTAGCGTTAGAACCCAACAAAGCCCGTTTTTTGAATTTCCCCCGGGATAAAAATAGGAGAAAAAAGTGTTTTTTTACCGTTAGCCGTTCGTACGGAAGGCGTCTTACGGAGACAGAGGCTACTTAATATTGTACGGAGACAGGCTTTTCATTTCATTAGTTATAAATAAAATGTGTATTTTTATTCTCAATATAGATTATATTAAAATAAAGTTATTATTGTTACAAATGTTATTTTCTGAGCTTATTGAATTGATTAATAAGACCAAAATATTTTAA